>JBAMJV010006307.1:0-74409 GCA_037951105.1 Echinarachnius parma | reverse complement strand
AGATGACATCGTCTCTACATTTAAGAGATGACATGAACAGTTCTTAAGGGGGGGGGGGGGAGTTACTTTTTGTGTATTGTTTACAATTGTGTGAATACTGAATGTAGTGTTACCACCTTCAATCAGATTGGCTCATTTAAATAATTTTTCTTTTAGGCAAATTTGAATTTTAAAAATGCAAAACAAATACATGATATATTTTCAATGTTTTACTCCTTTTTGTTTGGGGGGGGGGGGGGGGGGGGTAAATGCGCTACTTTTAGTATAGACTGACAAACAACCTCTTCAAAATACACTTTAACATCAAACTCTTACACATGTATTATGTGCATACTTGCTATAATTCTGTTTAGGATAACATTCACCAACTTCTTTTGTTTTGTTTTTCCAATCCACCATTGTGTCAACTCTACGTCCTTTCAACACCTTATATCGCTCACACAAAGTGAAAAGCCGCCGAAGGCGGCCCTTTCGCGAGTAATAAATAATGATCGCAAGCAAATTGAAAGAATAAAGCTCGGTAGATGATATCACATGACTTGTCTAGACATAAACAATGGAACACTTATTGTATACGTGCAGAAGCTTCGATCCTTGGGGAGGGCAAGACAATAGCTAAACATTGGAGTGTTTGCCCGGTTATGTCGTATGAAAGTGTTACGAACGCCACGATTGGCCATTCGTAGTTGATCGTGGAACTTCTCTGAAATTTCAGGTTTGGATACGAGGTGATGCGAGTCGATACGTTCTGGTGCGATTTGGTGCGCTTGGATGCGATATGGTCACGATTTGTCAATATCAGGTGACACGATCTGTCACGATCTGGTCTCCCGTTCAGATACGATCATATACGTTCCGATAGGATTGTCCCTATTGAGTCCACGATTGGATCTCGATGTGACACGATCATCACGATCAGGGTCCCCGATTTGGGACGATCGGGTACGTGCAGATACGTCGGATACCTTCCGATACGTTCATCACGAACCGATGCGCTCTGTTGCGATAGGATACGATTGTAGTCGCGATGTCTTTCACGATGAGGATCGAGAGTGATCACGATTTGAGCTACGATTGGGACCTCGACGGATATATATACAGCCGACTGACCATGAGATTTACTGATTCTTGAACAATTCTACAGAGTGAACACTACAACCCACAACCATTGATGATGGCAGAAGTTGAGGATGATGGCAGAAGAGAGGAAGAAGACGAGCAGCAGCCAGACCAGCCACACCCAACCACAAAGGGCCAGGAGAGCTGCAGTCAGGCAGTGCTGATTGCGACCATGGCTCACAGAGGAGAGGAGAGGAGACAACAGCTTGGCCAGTTCTCCAGCCTCATAGACACCCAATTGAGGCTGGAAGATCCAGTAGCGTTCCAAAAATACACAAGGGTAACCCCACAGCTCTTCAGTGAAGTCTTGCAGAGGGTGGCCCCAGTAATCGAGAGGGAACTCACCAGTTTCAGGCAATCCCTCTCACCTGGACTGACTAGCAGTGACATTGAGACATCTTGTCACTGGAAACAACTATCGGTCCCTTGCGTATGCATTTAGGTGTGAGTGTCCAGCATCTCGGAGATAGTTCCAGAGGTGTGCCAGACAATTGTGCAAGCGTACAAAGATGAGGTGTTTAGCCTACCTGTGACCCCTGAAGCCTGGACAGCCGTAGCTAAGAGCAGATATGGAACATCCCTCACGCCATTGGGGCCATAAAGAAGCCACACCACACTAGCAGTTTGTACTACAATTACAAAGACTTTTTCTGATACCAATCCTGGCGATGGTGGATGCAGATTGCAAGTTTGTGTGGATCGAGCTTGGTGGAAAATTACACATGTCAGATGCTTAAATATTTGGCGACTCTGAGCTGTTCAACGGCCTGGAATAGGAAGCCCTAGGACTCCCCCACCCTGCCCTCTGACTGCAAGCCCTGATGACCACCAAGACATGCCCTTCTTTATCCTGGGGGTGACGCCTTCGCACTCAGGAACTACCTCATGACGCCATGCGGCACTTGTTGCTGCTGCTGGCAATAAGGAGGCCACATTTCTGGCATCCACCGTCTCAATGTGAGGGATCAAAAAGGAGAACTTATCCCACACCCACTTATCTGTGCTGTTCATGGCAGTAATGACATCTCCTCTTGACCCACTCTTCTTGGCGCGTTTCTTCAGCCGGCGCATCATGGTCCTCATGCTTGTGTACCATGTTTTAAGTTGCGCCACAGTAGTGTCTATCGTGGCAGCCTGTGCAGCCCAGAGATCCTCCTTCTGGGTGACATCCTTGAAACCCGCAAGGCGTTTGCTGTAGAGGACCTCATTTCTCATAAGGCACTCAATAATTTCATCTTTTTGCTTTTCAGTAAAGGCAGTAAACTGTTTTTTTTCTCTTTGCTTTCTGGGTGGGGGTGGTCTCCTCTGCCTCCTCTGATGGTGCTGGCTCTGGCTGGACAGGTTCAGGCTCAGGGGGTGGAATAGTCTGGCCCTTTTCCTTTTTTCGTCTATTACCCAGGGGGCGAAGGGGGTAATTTAAGATTCATGTCGGTGAAACCGCCAATCAAAGTCATCGCCCGCGAATTTTGTTCGAACTAATTTATTTGTCGATATATATATCAGCAGTTTTTGACCGGGTTTTGATTTGATTTGTTAAATTTCTACATTTAGTTTTTTAAATTGTTTGTCTATGTCTCCGAAAGATAACCAGGAAGATACATTTAATACACTGATCAGGTTTCGCATTTGCATCTCAAGACCATAGAGATTATATCCTCATGTTGTGGTGCAGCCAATTAGGTTCCCATTTGCAGTAACACGCATGATGATGATGATGATGATGAATCATCATCAATGATGATGATGCTGATGATGATGCTGATGATGTTGATGATGCTGCCTGATGATGATGATGATAATGATGATGATGTTGATGATGATGATGATGATGATGATGCTGATGATGATGATGATGATGATGGTGGTGGTGATGAAGAAGAAGCAGAAGAATATGAGGAGGAGAAGAAGAATGGAACTATACAACAGACAACGACTTATGACAATTATTATAATTCTACATTTACTTCAATAATGATCATAACAATAACAATAATAAAACAATTGGGTCATGAATTTGATAATAAACAAAACATAATTATGATAATGTTATTCTCACTCCAATTAGATAATTGAACACCATGTGGACGATCACATGTCAACGTCGGACGCGAAGGTGATCAATCTTAATTCAAGTTGTAACCAAACGTGGCATTGTTATGATGATAAGAGGTGGCCGATAGATGGTGACCGATTGTGATGATAAGAAGTGACCGATTTATACATGGGCGTATACGGGCACCTTTTTTCTAGCGGGGCTGAGGTCTTAGTTTTGCCCGAATATCACCTTACCCATGTTTCACGTGGCAAGCAAAACAATAAAAACGTCTTCAACACTTAGCTGCCAGAAAGTTAGATTATTTTGCCCAGAGATGTAACAAGTTTGCCCGAATATGACATAATTTGTCCGATTTTGTCCGAACATGACACGGTTTTACCTCCAAAATATATGACTATGCTCGAATATAATATGATATGAGGTTTGCCCTATAATATGACACGATTTTGCCTAAAATTAGAATGGTCTTGCCCGAATTTGAGGTACCTTTTCCCGCATATTGCCGTTTTCAATACTCTCGGGGGGCCTCAGCACCCTAGCCGCCCCCCCCCCCCCCCCCTCGCCTCTTACGTCTATATAGATAATCATGATATATAAGACATTTGGCAAGTTCTCACGCGTATATAGGGCAAGATACGGACTAGTTAAGATAGTATAGATTATGAAATTATCTTCTATATATAACCATTGAACCTAAATATAATATGTCCCTTTTATTCTTTTTATAACGTTAACTAGAGATTAAGTCTTGTCTACCGGAAATATTGCATCATTTTGTGGGATATTGTTAACATACATATTCAACAGGAATTCTTTTCAAAGAAAAGTGTTACATTTCTTCAACTTCCGTTTCTCACAACGGCGCCTCTCTTCATAGCGTCAGGTGGCATTGGCACTCATTTTATCTAACAAATAATAATAGTCGTCAAAGTTTTCGTCACATGTCGACGCACAAATATTTACAAAAATAGAAACGACCCATCTTCAACACAAATAAAAGTATATATAACGAGCTAATTGTGACTCTACCGCACAATATCATCTTACCGAGAAAAAAAACACACATCGAAGAAGGCAAAACATCATCGTCTTATATTTTGTTGCTGTTGGATTCGACCTGAAATTATGATGAAGTTCTTCGTCTTCACCTTGGCTTTCCTTGGGATTCTCGCATCAGGTAGAGCGTACGAATATTATTGATTGTTAATCATCTCATTTGAGGTCTATCACGTTTATACCACTCAAATTTAAGGGGTAATGGCTTGCAAATAGATTAATTTTTAGAGATCATTAAATCGCACTAACTGCCCTTCATAGCACTGAACATCTAGCAATACGCGCGCCATTGTTACTGTGTGCAATCAGCTGTGTGCTGGGGAAATGGGCATAGTTGTTCAGTGCTATGACGGGTAGGAAGTGCGATTTATCAGGCACTGACTTGGTAAAAATTGACAAAATGGAACCTGACATGGTGTAACTCATAGCGCCCTTAAACAAAAACTATACGACAAAAAATGATTGTTCTTGGTATCATTTTTCATTGGAAAATACACACTATCCGAAGGGCATAATTATTTTGTTACTATATTTTGGGAAGTGCCCCGTTCCGTTTTGGGGGCCACCCTGTATAATGCAGTATTGCAATTACTCGAATCGACTATATACTCGACTTGATCAAGGCTTCGCATCTACTCAAGCTAAAAAGACTCGACTGGTCTTGAACTCGACTCGTGAATCGAATCGACCCCTGTTGACTCTATGCTACTCGACTTGTGACTTGACTCGACTAGACTCGTGATTCGACCCCTGTTGACTCGACTCGACTCTTGACTCGACCCGTGTTCACTCTATTCTACTCGACTTGTAACTCGACCTCGGTTGACTATATTCTTACTCGACTTGTGACTCGACTCGACTCGTGACTGTTCACTCGATTCGACTCCCCAGCTAGCCACCTGACGTTGGGCCGATGTCGGAATTTGGTTGCCGGATGTCGGCATATCGCCGTTGGCTCGAGGTTAAAATGTCCGCCAGCCCAACATTGTCACGACGTCATTTTTGTGATATATTGGCATAAGGTCATTTTCCGACAATGGCCCAACATCATGTCATGAGATGATGTTGGGCCATTGTCGGAAAATGACGTTATGCCAATATATCACAAAAATGACGTCGTGACGATGTTGGGCTGGCGGACATTTTAACCTCGAGCCAACGGCGATATGCCGACATCCGACAACCAAATTCCGACATCGGCCCAACGTCAGGTGGCTAGCTGGGTCGTCCCCTGTTGACTCTATTCTACTCGGCTTGTGACTCGACCCATGTTGACTCTATTCTACTCGACTTGCGACTCGACCCCTGTTGATTTGACTCGACTCGACTTCTGTCTAGACTCTACACGACTCGTGACTCGACCCCTGTCCAGGTCCAGGCCTGTTGACTCGACTCGACTCGACTCGTGACTCGACCCCTGTTAACTCGACTCGTGATTTGACCACTGTTTACTCGATTCGACTCGACTCGTGACTTGACCCCTGTTGAATCGACTCGACTCGTGACTCGACCGCCTGTTGGCTCGGATTCGAGTTCTTGCTGACTCGACTTGACTCGTTACAACACTGAATAGCAGTGACGTCACAGGATGCCCATAATTACTAATATTTTCTTTTATCTTTGCATGACATTAGTTACCTGCGATGTATGCTACGGCGACCTGGGTTGCTTTGACAACTCGTTGCGATGCCACCGCCGGACCCCGGAAAAGCCCGAGGACGTCGGCACTACGTTCACGCTGTTCACGAGGGCCAACCGGTTCGTGGGAAACGTCCTAGACAGACAAGATTCAAGCACTATCACCTCGTCTACTTTCAGCGCAGACAGAGGCACCAAGTTCCTGGTCCACGGGTGGACGGACGACATGGGTGACGAAAGATGGCCGAAAATGAGGGATGCGCTCTTAGATAACGTAAGATCGATCAAACAATTTCGGCCAAGCATTGCTTACGTAACAACAATTATCCCGATTCTTCGTCTCTGGTATCCGTTTCATACAAACAATACCTTGAGGTAAATGTCAACATACTGTGATTGGTATGGCAACAGCCAAACAATTATAGCCGTTACCATAGTAGTCATGGTAGTTGTCAGGTTGTTGTCAGGATAATTGTACATTTGCAAAAGTCAGAACATATTACTGTATTACCATGTTCTTCCGTTGCGCTAGTGCAGCCTTAACTAGCCCATTAAAGGCCAGGATCGACTCCGGTTATGACCTATAGTCCCATACTATACTATACTATACTATATTTGAATTTAGTTTCGAACTGGTCAATAACAATATTTGTAATGCAAATTAGAATGGCCAAGGCAGTTTCATCACAATGTTGCAATAGATATTCAGACCAAACGGACTAAGAAATGAGTGTTTTATATTAATGTTTACCTTTCCCTACAATACAGTATGATGTCAACGTCGTTATGGTGGATTGGCAACAAGGTGCTGGGAAGTTGTACGGACTGAGCAAGGCGAACACTCGTGTGGTAGGACGCGAGATTGCAGAAACCATCAAAGCTTTATATCTGAACACTGGGGCGTCTTTCCTTAGCATGCACGTCATCGGACACAGCCTGGGGGCGCACATCGGCGGCTACGCGGGAGAGGCTCTATTGGGCAATCTTGGACGAGTATCAGGTACACAGACCTACTGCAAAAAACATATTTCATTCTTGAATAGCTGCTTATTCCGATTAATATCCACTGTTGTTGCTCTCTGTATGAATGGGGACTCCATAACACTGTCCCACTGTGTGCGCTTAACAGGCTACTGGCTGGAATACTCCCTAGGGAGTGGAAATGTGCACTTGATGTGCAGTAATTATTGCAGAGTGCAGTAAAGCGAGATGATAGTCACGTGAACCGCGCTGTATAAACAAAACCTTTATTATTATTACATTGTATTATTATAACCTCTCGTATATATAGGAATGGATCCAGCCGGCCCTGAATACACGGGAGATCTGGACAACGCATGTCGACTGGATCGGACGGACGCGGTCTTCATCGATGCGATGCACACGGACGGGGAACCCCTGGCTGGAGGCGGAGCTGGCCTCATGGACGAGGTACGAGTTACTAGCACCCTTGGTAGCAATATCATGGTCATTATTATTAGAGAGAGGATTAAGGTTGACATTTCCTCATGCTTGATATTGTATCATCCCTCATGTAGGGATTCCCCTCGCCCCCACCCCCCCCCCCCCCCCCATCCCCTTTGGTTCATGAAGAGAATGTGTAACATAATTTCATAATACTACCCGCTGACCACGGGAACAGAGTGGGTTGTGTACAAAGTCTATGGGGATTTCATAAACTCGTAGAAAACGGGATAAGCACATGTTGTGAAAGTACGTTTACTTTTAACCGCTTCCCGCCCTCTTTGCTAAAAGTTTGCGAGAGAAGATTTTTTACGACTGAATGGTAGAAACGACTGGGAAGGCGACTATCACACAAACAGCGGCAGCCGCTCTCATCTTCTTTATCTATACAAGTCATGTATGTATCTTCATTATATCTTCTTCGTTATTACAGCTCGGGCACCAGGATTTCTACCCAAACGGCGGCCAGGAGATGCCCGGATGTCCACCTTTATTTGCGTCATGTGATCACGGCCGCGCTGTCGATTACTACATCGAAAGCATCTCGCCATCGTGTTCGTTCTCCTCCACGATGTGGGCGAATGTTTGGAACGACATGGAGACGGGGAATGTTGAACTTTGTAGGAGCGGAAACTGTCCTGAAATGGGGTACCACGCCGATGCCAGCAAGGGCACTGGTGTTTACTATCTTGAAACCAATCGAGCCGAACCGTATTGTCAGGGATAAGTCATTCATTTTCTTCACGCCCGTGATAACCTTATAATTATCATTAGCATTATTTAAGATGTGGTCGTAATATACGAGCCGCTGACACAGTATGATTCAAATAATAATTGTTTCAATTCATGTTTATTTGCTTACGAGTTATGCCACCTATCATTCATTTTCCATTGGCTTAATCATATTACCTAATTAGATTTAACAACATGCATTTATATCATCATTAAAATCGCTGTTGACGCTACCTCAATATAATCATAAAGTGTGTATTTACAATCAAACGTATCGTAATATAATATGTTGTTCTTTATCCCCGGGCTTTATCCTTGATAATTTGTTATTCATCGTGACTCAATTTTTGATAATACATGTATATAATCTATAATTATACAGATCAATATTTACTGAGTAAAAAATGTTTAAAAAAAAATAATGATACGAAGTAAGTAGTATCACTCATAGGTTAAATCTCCTAATGTTCGTTCCGCTGAGTTCTATATCATGTTCGTATCCTTTTGATATAATACTCATGGTCAAACAACCGATTTACATGTTGAAATATTTCCAGTATTAAATGTTACTGTATTTTCCCCCAAAAAAACTGTCTGGACTGTTATTGTATAACCTGTCATTTAGTGGTCGATCGTGATATAAATTAGTGTGTAATGTAGTTTGAAATCATGGTTTTACATATTACAAAACATGCACAGAAGAAGTCGGACTTTTTTGCTTTAATATGTTCAGGTTCTTTTATTTGCCGACATATTCCGTACGTAAAACCAAGCAGAACAATAAATGCATGTGGTTAAACAAATGATTCATCCGTCTTAAAGATTTTCTTCATTGATTATAAATTGAGTCGAATTTGGTATAATTGTGAAGGTTATCTTGTACTTTACAAGCCTCGAGAAATTCAGATTTTTTGAATTTTTTAATATAATTTTTTTATCGAAATTGAAAATGAGAAAAATTCACCCTCCAAACCAGGCCCAAATTCACCCCGATCTCGCCGCTTAGGTCGATGACGTATGGCGAGGAAGTGAATTCTCTGCTAAATCGATTGCGCATAGCAAATATCTGTAATCATGATCTTATTTACAGTTAAATATCAACATTTACGTCCAGCACGGTGCCATTATTCAAGCTAAAAAATATTTGATAGAGCCAAAGCCTATTACCACATATCCAACAAGTAAAACCATGTTTTATATTCTAGCCTATTATTAGCTAAAACCTAGGCCCCGTTGCAGAAAGAGATACAATCGATTGTAAGTTGCAATTAATCGTAAGTCAGATCACGTGTTCTAGATGCGTAAATCTGATTGGTTGAAACGCGTAAATGTTCTGACATTTTCCGAACAAGCTGAATTTTGTAGGATATCTCCTGAAATATATTGAGAATAACATACAGGTATCAGAGGTTGTACTGTATTTGGCACATCAACGGTATAAATTTATTGGGCATATCAGAGAATGAAATTTATTGGGCATATGAGAGGTAGATGTTTATTGGACATTTCAAAGGTAGACGTTTATTGGGCATATCAGAGGTATAAGTTTATTGGGCATATCAGAGGCAGATGTTTATTGGGCATATAAAAAGTTAAAGTTTATTGGGCATATCACAGGTAGAGTTTATTGTGTCATATCAGAGGTAGAAGCTTATTGGGCATATCAGAGGTTGACGCTTATTGGGCATATAGTCACAGTTGTGGCAACCTAGAGATAAAGTTAACAGAAAAGGAGCGATGAAAGAAAAGCCGCGGCAAAGACAGCCTGTCGTAGTTGTAGTGAGCTCGGCCCGGCGGCGAATTTTTAAACCGTACGTAGGATGGCAACTGGAGATTGATGAATTATTCATAAGCAGCTATGTACGTCAAGGGCTACTCATGAATATTCATAACTAAGATTAGGGGTTGGGTGAGTTTGAGGATTATAATTACAATGAGACCCTTCTGACCATCGGCAATTTACGTGGCCTAATGGTCATGCTGTCAACATCAACACTTCTTGATAACATGGGTAATTCGAATCCTCTGTTCTTCTTTTCTTTTGCCATAATAAGTGTTGAGTAGCGGTTTATTTAGTAAATGTATCATGCACAGTTTTCACTAAGGTCTGAAAACTGTGCCCAACATCACTGCTCACTGCTTATCTCCAGTTGCCACCCTATCGGTTTAAAAATTCGCGGCCCGGCGTAGTCACTGTGTCAGGACTCGGTGTGGGTGGTACGTAGTCAGCCAGCAGCGGGCGACATTCAACCAGACAGACGATCCGGACAGGGTCCGGACATCGACTCCAGGAGCTGTGTGCAAAGAGGGACAAAATTTCCATTTGTTTTCCCCATAAGGATCAATATTTTAAAGCAATAATATTTAGACTTGGTAAAGTGTGGCAATGTCATATGTGTGTTTTGGCTTCTTTCATGTAACTCTGTTAAAGGCTATTGTGAGAAAGAAATGCAGTTCAACATCATGAAACATTAAACAAAAGGAATACAAACTTACACAATCATAACATAAAAACAACATGAAAACAAGCTAATCATATAGTTTACAAGGTGATCACGAACACTATACGGGGTAAAAATTGACAAAATGGGAACCTGACATGGTGTCACTCACAGCGCCCTAAAACAAAAACTACATGACCAAAATTACTGTTCTTGGTATCGTTTTTCATTGGAAAAGACACCCTATCCGATGAACATAATCATTTTGTTACTATATTTTGGGAAGTGCCCCGTTCCGTTTTTGGGGGCCACCCTGTTAAGCTTATTAGAAAGGCGCACCTTTTGGTGTTGGTACCCATTCTGAGGCAAGCCGAATCTGTAGCCAGATGGGCACTCTGGTGTATTGACGTCATAACCCTCTGCGGAACTACTCACTGTCCAATCAGCGCTGTCCGTTGTACTCTGACATGCGTAGTAGGCGCTGTGACTGCAATCGCTATACCAGCGATCGTCGTTTTGAGCTGTACATACAACACAGAGAAAGTATTATTATTGCTAATGCCCGACATGCCTGATGATGATGGTGATGATGATACTGATGATGATGATGATGATGATGATGATGATGATGATGATGATGATGATGATGATGATGATGATGATGATGATGATGATGATGATGATGATGATGGTGATGATGATGATGATGATGATGATGATGATGATGATGATGATGATGATGATGTGGATGATGGTGGTGATGCTAATGATAATGTTGGTGGTAGTGGCTGTGGTCGTCGTCGTGGTGGTGCTAATGGTGCATGGTGGTGGTGATGATGATGATGATGATGTTGTTGTTGTTGTTGTTGTTGATGATGACGATGATAATGATGATGATGATGAATGATTTATCTGGTAACACATGCATCAAATACGATCTTAGAATTTCTGGAATTCTAACTTTTGAAGAATACCATTGAGATACGTAATGCCCCTTCTGTTACAAAAATACAGATAAAATGGATTGCTAGTTAGCCAAGGAGACGGAAATGAAGCTTTTATATATAACATGTACAATATTGTTTTGCTTGTATCATAGCGAAAACAAAACAATTCATTTAGTGAATAAATATATAGTAACGTAGAATGATTAGAGATGGAACAATATATATATATAATATTGTGATTAAAAGAAGGGAAAGAAAATGGGATTCCAACGGGATTCGAACCCGAGACCTCCGGATTGCTCTTCCGACTGAACTATAGAAAACCCTAGACGGTGCTCGTCCCTGAAACCCCTTAATTTTCATTGCCTGAATGGTTAGAAGCTATTATAAACCTGACATAAACCCGAATGATACAAATCAACTTGGGGATATATGCGAGGGATCACCGAAGCGATACAGCTTTTTGTAATAATGTTTGAAATATTTATTTTGTTTATATAATATTATTATAAGAGAGAGAAAGGTATGAATGATTGAATGCAGTGGTAATATAACATTTAATTAAGAAAAAATAACACGCATCATACTCGAGCAGAATACAAGAATTGGAGTCGGTTATCGGAGTTGCCGGTTCTCCCTGAGCCCACGTGTAGACAGCCGTAGCCATGAGAGACGGTGTGATTTCATCCGCTCCGGGGTACTAGATCCGGCACTTAATGACCTCCGAGAAGTCATCGATGTATCCGACAATAGTCGGTCCGTCCTTGTACTCGCCATCATGCCAGTATACATTATATTGTTTCGTTGAAAGAAGAATTCGCAGTTAGGCAATAATAACGGATTCGAACGTTGTTTTTTCAATCCAGGATGTTTTTTTATATATTTTTTAAAAATTTACATTGGTCATGCATGTGTAATCTATTCCATGAATTCCGGGCAATTAGGAACTAGCTCCAAGGAGTTGGCCATATCTATTTATAATTGTATAACACACACTATTGGGTAGGGGGCTGGGGCACTCCTTGTGTATGTTGTCACAGATGTACATCTAATGTTTGTAATGTTTTGTCAAATGTTGGGGGCACAGCCCCCTCCCCCCCCCCCCCCCCCCCCACCCCCTGTAGCTACGCCACTATAACCGACTATAGTTCGTCAGTCTGTGCAGCTTAATTCTGTATTTTTAAAATGTATATTAGAACAAAATATGTATAAGAACAAATGTTATAACAAGTTTGCTCAAGATTAAAAAGTATTTAGTTGAAAATGTACCTACATATACGCTAACATTAAAGATCCATGAAATATAAACCGTATTTCATATTTAGGGTACTAGTATCCCATTGACTACGGCAACCTGATGGGTCCTGTATTTACTCTATGCAGAATGCAACGTCTAGTTGGAAATGGGTTAAATGTTATCAAACTTACAAGAAGTGCGTGCTGTCACTGTAGAATCGCAAGACGTTGGAGTCGTTTTTCCCACCGCACTCCGGGTAATGTGAGCAGGTGTAAAATAGCGATAATGAACCCCCTCCAAACTGTTGATTTCACTTTTTAGAATATAGGGACTTAGTAACATTGTCAAAATCCTCAAAATCCAATTGGAATTCTAGCGGTTCCCTCTTACCTTGTTGTATTCGTATTAACAATAAAAGCATGGGACAGGTTTTTGTTTTTCAAAAACGCAATAAGTTATAGAATGAATTACAAATGAGTTTTAAAATAAATAAATACAACATTATAATCGTGTATAATATACAATTATAAAATGGGTAGAAGAATCCCTGCATTCTGATTGGTCAATTAGCGTGTAAAGGTTTTTACTGATGCATTTTACTTATGCATTTTACTGATGCATGGCTCACTTTAGTTTGATGTTCGCATTTTTTGCGCCAATTGTATAAAACAAATGCTGCACAGGCATATTTCCCCGGGTGGGGGGGGGGGGGGGGGTACTCACGTATATTGGGTATACGGGGATGTGCCGCTGGGAAGGGTGACTTTTTCAAGAAAGATCCTTAGACAGGGGTCCCCTTTTCATAAAAAAAAATCCTTAAACATGGGTCCCATTTAAAAAAAAAACTCTTAGACATGGGTCCCTTTTTTCATTTATTCCTTTCCCCTCTTTTCTCCCTCATTTTCTCCGGGATTTTGGGATTTGCCGATGTGAAATTGCTAAAATTTTCAAGCTCGCTCCGCTCGCTCGCATATATAATATTTCACAACCTCGGGTGTTTATATATTACCCTTCATAACGCCATATCATAAGACATAAAAACGAATATACCCATACAATAATATTGAAACAAATGGCATTTTCCGATGTGAAATTGCTAACATTTTCAAGCTCGCACCGCTCGCTCGCATTATTCATATTTATGCAAATTACCGTACCATAATTGAAGACTATTCACTGTTTTTCTATCATTTGAAAATTTGAGAATTTCACCTCCGATATGCACCAGATCGATAGCTCCATTCTAGTCTAAAAATTGCCAAAGCTCCCTGGTGATTGATCTACTATCTGTAAAGTTATCGTTGCAGAAAGTCCGATTGTAATTTGTGTTGGGATATACGGTAGAGTCTTGAGAAAACACGTTGATTCCCCCAAATTGACCATTAGCATTCTGTTTCTGTATGTAACATTTATACACAGTGCATAATGTAACATGTTTATTTGAAGTTTATCAATAGAGTTTTCTGTGGAGGGCAAACAAATTTGAAATAAAACAAATCACATTCTTCACGTTTTTCTATAAGAATGAAAATAGCTAAAATGCATTAAAGTGATAATTTAGTCAACAACAAAAACAAAACAACGATATAACAGCAACACAACTTTTGATCTGCCTACGGTATACGTTTTTTGGTAGATACGTTTATTATGGAACTTAATCATTTAATAATATTTGGGAGATGGTGAGCTCTCATTTGAAAATTGACTACCACCAAGAACGTAAACGGATGCTTGTACACGTGATGGGTAGCCGATATGGAATAGGTCAATTTGATTTGTAGGTTTGACGATGGGTTGGTTGATTCTAAATTCGGCTTTCGCATTTGTTTTATTGAGCATGTGGACGAATTCACACTCTAAAGCAAATCTTTAAGCTCTGTGCCACGGTCACACGAATAGTTCGACATATCGCCGACTTCGTGGGGGCAAACGCCCCCTTATAATAATTTTATAGTTTTTTTCGGATAATTTCGTAAGCTTTTCATTTGTATTGATAAGCGGTTCATTCAAATTCGCGAAATTAAGCTGAAGGCTTAAAACTGTCGTTCAAAATTGAAATACTATAATAAACAAATTATGTTCATCAAACATGTTTAAGTACTGTATAGTCTTATCGAGAAATACACAATATCACATATACTTGTGTGCCATGTGCATCAAACATTTCGCGTAATACTTTTTGTTCGATCGCTAAATTTCACTCTCTCGAGGAGACTGATTGGCAACTGATTGGCAACTGGTCAGCAACCGGGCATGTGACTTAACCGCTTACCATCGATACTCTTGGATCCGCATAGACTTTACGCAAAGCCCACCAAATTGCAGTAGGCAAGCCGGAGTAAGAAAGGTTAACTTGTCCGTCTTATAAACGGGAGGTTCTGGGTTCGAGCAATGGCCAGGACATAACGGTTACATTCAACATAATACACATTGTAGTACCTACTGAACACCATCCACTCAGGCGGTCAGTATATTCGTAGAACGGGGAAGGGAAAGTGGAAAACTGTACAACAGCGTTGCCATATGATTAGCGCCCATCATCAGCATGTTCTAGCTTTCACTACTTCTAGCAGATGTGTGACCTAGGGCTAAAGAAAACGAAGAACAAACGCCTCTCTAGTATGTGTCCATGCAATGCTATAGGAATGGTTTCCCATATTTTTACCTGTAATCAACCACTGACCTACACATTATCGCCAATTATCAATGTATTGCCGATAACCACCAATAGTCAATATGGTGTTCTAACGGCGATTTTGCCAACTCTTCAATCTACGCCCTGTAAACTCCTCAAAAAACATAATTACGGTGATTCAAAGTTTGAACCAATGGCTGTATGTACTGATGAATCTGTATACAGGGTGGCCCCCAAAAAACGGAACGGAGCACTTGCCATAATAAAGACACACGGTGACACTTACTGCCCGTCATAGCATCGAGTAACGATCAATGCGTGCACCATTGTTAGTGCGCATTCAGCAGCAGTATATAGAGAGAAGAAGGGGTATAATAACAATGGCGCACGCATTGATCGTTACTCGATGCTAGTATGACGGGCAGTAAGTGTCATCATGATTGTGTCTTTATTATGGCAAGTACCCCGTTCCGTTTTTTTTTTTGGGGGGGGGGGGGGGGGCCACCCTGTACATCAAAGGGTTCCGCAAGTCGGTTTATAATTTTTGTTACGTGGTGCCAGAGCGGTAGACAAAGTGTTGTCGTGGGGTTTCTGTAGTTGTTGGTTTTCGATGTTGCATGGCTCTGTATGGCAAATGGACAGCGGCCATTAAATACCAATCGTTTTGTTTTCTCCAGCTGATTTCGAATTAGTCGCTAATAATTAATATGGTGTTCTCAACAACTGCTCGGCGAACATTAAACACGATGGGAAATATGTTTTGAGCTTTGTCGTCCAGTACTGGCAGTCAACCGAACAAAACAAAAACATTTTCACAAAATATAGTTCGCTCGCGACAAAGACAGACCCGGCAGTTTTGATAACAGCAACGTTCCATCGGAAGTCAACTAAATTAGAATTCATATTTACATTGTGGCTATATTTCTATATTTGTATTTGAATTCAAACCAACTAAAGTTAATCCCATTATTATTTAATTGTAACATCCTGTGTTTTTTTTTCAAAATGAAAATACTGTATAATTTTCTTTTAAAATCATTCACGATTATGAGAAGCAAAATGGGAAGAAATCGCCTCTGATTGATAATCCCTTACTGCTATTTTTTCATAAGACAAGAATCAAACTTCTAATGGTGAATTTTCATTTAACATTTCTGTTAAACAAAAATAACTAAATGACAAAAGTTCTGACAACTAGTCGCAGATTACCTGTGTGACTAGGGTATAAACTTTACGTCGCAACAATGGCTAAATGCCAACTTCGCGCAACGAAAAACGTGGCATAATTCTCACGCTACGTCAGTATTTCAGTGGGGGTGTGCGTGTGGGTGTCTTATCTTCCATGATATCAGGGTCAGAATAGTCGTCACCATCGGCCCCTTATCGTCTTAAAGTGTCTGATTGATGGATTGACCAAAACATATAAATAGGAGATTAATTTCTGTAATTGCTGAAATAATACGACGGTGTTTGGCGAACGAAAACAATCATCCGAGAACAGCTAACATCTTATACCACACAAAGATACATCATGATCCACGCTCTTCGAGTTTTTGTTTTATTGTACGTGTTCGTATCAGGTAAAATACTTTTTTTATAGTTTTTTCGGATAATTTCGTAAGCTTTTCATTTGTATTGATAAGCGGTTCATTCAAATTCGCGAAATTAAGCTGAAGGCTTAAAACTGTCGTTCAAAATTGAAATACTATAATAAACAAATTATGTTCATCAAACATGTTTAAGTACTGTAGTCTTATCGAGAAATACACAATATCACATATACTTGTGTGCCATGTGCATCAAACATTTCGCGTAATACTTTTTGTTCGATCGCTAAATTTCACTCTCTCGAGGAGACTGATTGGCAACTGATTGGCAACTGGTCAGCAACCGGGCATCAGACTTAACCGCTTACCATCGATACTCTTGGATCCGCATAGACTTTACGCAAAGCCCACCAAATTGCAGTAGGCAAGCCGGAGTAAGAAAGGTTAACTTGTCCGTCTTATAAACGGGAGGTTCTGGGTTCGAGCAATGGCCAGGACATAACGGTTACATTCAACATAATACACATTGTAGTACCTACTGAACACCATCCACTCAGGCGGTCAGTATATTCGTAGAACGGGGAAGGGAAAGTGGAAAACTGTACAACAGCGTTGCCATATGATTAGCGCCCATCATCAGCATGTTCTAGCTTTCACTACTTCTAGCAGATGTGTGACCTAGGGCTAAAGAAAACGAAGAACAAACGCCTCTCTAGTATGTGTCCATGCAATGCTATAGGAATGGTTTCCCATATGTTTACCTGTAATCAACCACTGACCTACACATTATCGCCAATTATCAATGTATTGCCGATAACCACCAATAGTCAATATGGTGTTCTAACGGCGATTTTGCCAACTCTTCAATCTACGCCCTGTAAACTCCTCAAAAAACATAATTACGGTGATTCAAAGTTTGAACCAATGGCTGTATGTACTGATGAATCTGTATACAGGGTGGCCCCCAAAAAACGGAACGGAGCACTTGCCATAATAAAGACACACGGTGACACTTACTGCCCGTCATAGCATCGAGTAACGATCAATGCGTGCACCATTGTTAGTGCGCATTCAGCAGCAGTATATAGAGAGAAGAAGGGGTATATCTTAAACAATGGCGCACGCATTGATCGTTACTCGATGCTAGTATGACGGGCAGTAAGTGTCATCATGATTGTGTCTTTATTATGGCAAGTACCCCGTTCCGTTTTTTTTTTTTTTGGGGGGGGGGGGGGGGGGGCCACCCTGTACATCAAAGGGTTCCGCAAGTCGGTTTATAATTTTTGTTACGTGGTGCCAGAGCGGTAGACAAAGTGTTGTCGTGGGGTTTCTGTAGTTGTTGGTTTTCGATGTTGCATGGCTCTGTATGGCAAATGGACAGCGGCCATTAAATACCAATCGTTTTGTTTTCTCCAGCTGATTTCGAATTAGTCGCTAATAATTAATATGGTGTTCTCAACAACTGCTCGGCGAACATTAAACACGATGGGAAATATGTTTTGAGCTTTGTCGTCCAGTACTGGCAGTCAACCGAACAAAACAAAAACATTTTCACAAAATATAGTTCGCTCGCGACAAAGACAGACCCGGCAGTTTTGATAACAGCAACGTTCCATCGGAAGTCAACTAAATTAGAATTCATATTTACATTGTGGCTATATTTCTATATTTGTATTTGAATTCAAACCAACTAAAGTTAATCCCATTATTATTTAATTGTAACATCCTGTGTTTTTTTTTCAAAATGAAAATACTGTATAATTTTCTTTTAAAATCATTCACGATTATGAGAAGCAAAATGGGAAGAAATCGCCTCTGATTGATAATCCCTTACTGCTATTTTTTCATAAGACAAGAATCAAACTTCTAATGGTGAATTTTCATTTAACATTTCTGTTAAACAAAAATAACTAAATGACAAAAGTTCTGACAACTAGTCGCAGATTACCTGTGTGACTAGGGTATAAACTTTACGTCGCAACAATGGCTAAATGCCAACTTCGCGCAACGAAAAACGTGGCATAATTCTCACGCTACGTCAGTATTTCAGTGGGGGTGTGCGTGTGGGTGTCTTATCTTCCATGATATCAGGGTCAGAATAGTCGTCACCATCGGCCCCTTATCGTCTTAAAGTGTCTGATTGATGGATTGACCAAAACATATAAATAGGAGATTAATTTCTGTAATTGCTGAAATAATACGACGGTGTTTGGCGAACGAAAACAATCATCCGAGAACAGCTAACATCTTATACCACACAAAGATACATCATGATCCACGCTCTTCGAGTTTTTGTTTTATTGTACGTGTTCGTATCAGGTAAAATACTTTTTTTTTGTAATCTTCATCATTGTTAGGTTTGAATTATCATCTTCTCAGTTCGTTCCCTAACGATTCTTGTCAAAACTGAAAGAAGGACAATACGTATGGATCAATTCGAGCCAACATTTTGTCTTGTCCCCAGAATTTTTGTTGTCACGTTCAATTATACATGTATTTAAGTAATAAATGCCCTTAAAGGGATCTAGTAACTTTGTTGACATGTGCAAAAAGCGATGAGTGGTTAATACAATGTATATTGTTGTTATCTGATATATCCACTGGCTGTTGTGTGAAAATTTCAAGTTAAATGGACTTTATATGGCCGAGTAATAAGCACAAGTGCACAGTGACATTCTCTAACTCATTGCACTCACTTTGTAAACGGTTCTGACGATCCATTGGATAATTTGACATCTGAACACTTCAATCGTAAATATCTTTTTAACGAAAGGGAAATTTGAAAAACAGAAACCTGTCCCGTGCTTTTTTTTTTGTTAATACGAATACAACAAGGTATGAGGGAACCGCTAGAATTTCAATTGGATTTTGAGGATTTGGACAAATGGACAAATATCAGAAACGGTGAACCTATTTTATAAAGAGAGGACATGTATGACTGTTTTGTAAAGCACTCTCATGTGTTAATTATATTGTCATGTACAAACACCCATTTTTTTCGGATATCAGCTTTTGCCTGTTGTAAAAGGTTGGCGGCCAGAAATGGCTTCTAGGACCTTCTAGGAACACAATCTAGGTGGACAACCTCGCGGACAAGCTGCTCGAAGCCCACAGAATGAGTTTTAACAAAATCACCCCTACTGTAGCTATATGGTGGGTTTAGGCCTTAGGGGTCATGAAGTCCCGATCTCACATTTTTCATGATTACACCACGATGCTTGATTATATCTGCTTGTAAATTCATGGACGTCTTCCTTAGATTCCTGCGCATCATGTGATACCAAATTTGAGCATATTGCATATTTGGTTGTTGTGAAAAATGTTGTTAAAGCGTGATGCGTCACACACGGAAGTGACATTTTTAATGGAGCGTTTATGTATAAAAAGCAAATATGAGACCTTACACCACAAAACGACCAATAAGTCGGGAAAACTGATTGTGCTGCTTTTCATAAATTATTGAACTAGAAGTCATTACCTTTAAAATGGTATATCATTCATCATAATGGACTATGCAAACCCTCTCAAAATGAACACCAAATATTTGGAATATGGCTGAAGCATTTTTAAAATAAGGGAGAAACGGGCCATTTAAAAGATCAGTTTCCATTAAAGCGCTCTAATACGATCACATTTATTAGATGAAAGAATAATATTTAAACATGATTTCCGACGCTCAAAATGTTACAGAAGCTAGATTAAAATATGCTTATTCAGGAAATACCAAAATCCTAAATCTCATATTTTGAATTTTGTTTTACTATTTTAGCTAATAAAAGAGAAATTACCACAGCGACATAACGGTCGTTTTGTGGTGTAAGGTCACATATAGTACCAATAATTAAAAACAATGATATATTTTTATCATTACAAACTAAATGTGCATCAAAATAACTTTAGATATATGTTTACCATGAAATAAACTATTTAAAAACACTAAACAATAAAGAACAATAAGCAATACAAACAAAGAAATACATAAGAATTTGAATCTATTCATGTAATTATTTCTTTAGATCTCTTCAAAATTACATTCACTGATACAAAAATGCATCAAAACATAATAAATTTACTTTGTTAGTGTGCCATGAATCAGACACAATAAGAGTTGTGGAGTAGGGAGGGTGGGGGTCCGGTGGTGGGGGGGGGGGGGGGGGGGGGCATGACCAAGCCTTATTGTCAGTGGACTCCACAACAGTATTAAAATGATTACCATTTTAGTATTATGATGGATTTAGTGTGGTCAGGAGACTAAATAAATAGTCTCTATTTGTAGTTGTCTTTAATATTTTTGAGCTCAGATTACAGGATACTATTACGTGTATACTAACCCTACTTCCTGAGATACGCATGTACATATTTTGAATGAGAGAACCAGTTATAAAACAAAAGTCCATTATTGCAGATAATAATATGTACCAAGCCAAATGAACAAATACATACAAAACATACAATGTAAATTGTAGTTTCGGCAAAACATGGTATTATCGCTTTCTGTGAATGATCTTTTCAATTTCTGACTCGCCAACTGATATCACAGATTTCCGCGAATTTTCTATTCATTTCTTAAGTCACCAGCTACTATCACTGATATCCGCAAATGTTCTATTCGTTTTCTTAGTCACCAGCTGCTATCATTGATATCCGTGAATGTTATATTCATTTTCTGTGATGGCCCCAGTGCTACAATCATATCATGGATAGATAGGTATGCATTATGGGCTGTCCTCACCCACATCTCTGAGAGATCCGTGAGATTTGTTGCACCGTGGTATGTATGACAACGCTGTCGACTCCATCATTCTTGAGACTGTAGAGTGTGTGGAGTATGACCCGTGTATCAGCCTCCTGTTGTGTAGATTCAAGGGCTGGAACTTCCACCACAGATCCTCCTGTGAGGAGCACACTTTTTGTTTCTTTGAATCCGCCACCAAGGTACAGATGAGTTTGGCCAAGAGAAGGTTCACGCTGTTCATTCTCACACCACCTTTCACACAGGAAGCTCAGAAGGTTCGCCTTGTTTGCTGATACAGAGACAAACTCCTGTCGATCAGGAGCTGTGTACTGCCCACTGACTTCATATACCTTGGCTAATTTGGATCGGGTATACCTCTGTTCCTGCTCAGCAGACTTCAGGCTGGCTCAAATGTATCTGTCGCAACAAAAGTGTATGATCTCGGTACCAACAGGAACATCTTTCAGCAACAGATTTGTGTACCGTTCGGCGATTGCTTCAAATGTTTCCCCTTTGTGAAATGACCAGCGCCGTATGGCGCACATTGCATCAACAACAACTGCTGTTTTGTTGTCATCCTGAGGCAAATCGGAAACACATGTCACTTTGGTTTCCTCTTTTAAGACCTTCACCAGGCTAGCATTGGTACCACTTCTCATACTGCCGTCTTCCTTGAACAAAGATGGAGGACTATTACTGCACTCATGCTTCCCTATGAAATCAAAAATGTAGAGTTGTCCACCACTAACAATAATCTGTGTCATGCGCAGTCTGAGTGGCAGAGATACCACTAGCTACCCATGCTTCAGCGGCAAGAAAGCATGGCTCAAGAGAAGCATGAAACGAAACACACCTGCAGTGGTAGACTATGGTGACAACCAAGCAAATGCCATAACAGGCGACCTCATCACCCAGGCACGAGAACTGACCATAGATGTGTACACCACCAAAAGCGACCAATTTGAAGATTCTGATCTTGAAAAATTGAGAGCCTACAAGTTCTTGAACAACAAGTCAACTCTCCTGAAGCTGCTGCCTCCCACAGAAGATGCTTCCCTCTTGCACCTAAATAGAGCTGCTCATGCGACCATCATTGACAAGAATGCGCACATCGCCAAGCCAAACATTCCATCGTGTACAGAGTTCGGATGGTCCTTGACTGATGGGAAACCAATTCCAGTGCCATCTACACAACAAGCCTGGCCTGAATCGATGGAAAAGACACTATCGTGTGGATGTGTCAGGGGATGCTAGAAGAACTGTTCTTGCTCAAAGAAGGCGGTTCCATGCTACATAGGCTGCCGTTGTCAGGGCATAAAAACCAAGTGCAGAAGGGTGCAGTGCACTGCTATAATGGAAAGCAGTGATAGCAGCAGTGACTCAGAAAATGAATAGAACATTCGCGGAAAGCAGAGATTGCAGCTGGTACCTAGGGAGCAAACACCACCTTTTTTAGCATATCAAACATGGAATGTTATAAAAGGTTGTACACTAGAAATGTCTTCTAGGACCTTCTATGATCACAACCTAGGTGGACAACCTCGCGATCTAGCTACTGGAAGTCCTCAAAACGCGTACAAACGATTTTACCCATAATGTACGTTAATAGCGCCTTAAATCCTTAGGGTTCATGAAGGTTTGCCTCTGCTATTTTCACAATTACACTAACAAGCATTATGATATCATCGAATTCCGTGTTTTGTAGAGTCGTGTGCATCTTTTGATACCAGATTTGACTGCATAATATCTTCGGATAATGTATCACGTCTTATTTTAAGTTACAACAAGTTGTACGTTCATTTATGTACAAAACACATTGAAATGTTTAGACTTTTTCAAACGTTACACAATTTTTATTTGAAATTCTTCAAATGGCATTCAATGTTATTTTTGAAAGTTTTTGAAATGATATACACTAAATAATTATAAAACAATAAAACATATAACAAATTAAAAACAATAACATACATAAGAATATTAGTTCTCAATAGTGTATTGGGGGTTGGTATCTAATGTAAATAGGCCATAAGGGACTTAGTAACAATTGTCCAAATCCTCAAAACTTACTTGGAACTCTAGTGGTTATCTCATACCTTATCATATTCATTTAACAATACAACCGGACGGTTTTTCAAATTTCCATTTCGTTCAAAAGATACGATTGAAGTGTGTCTGTGTGAAATTGTATACGGGATAATTTATGCCGTGTACACAGTAAGTGCAAAATGAGTTAGTGAATATCACTTTGCTTTTGTGTTCATATCTCAGCCAAAAAACATCCAATTAACATGACATTATTACACATCACTTTGTGGACATATCATATCACACTAATACACATTTGTATTAATCACTTATCAATTTGTGCACATGTCAACAAAGTTACTCGATCCCTAGATTATATTACAATATAAACAGTTGAATGAATAAAGTGATTTTCTTACTCATAAAAATGTAATGATACTACTGACAATAATGCACTAATACCTTTTGTATGTGTGTTATGTATTTTGCCAATATTAATACTGAATTGATACAGAAGCCAGCAAGGAGTGCAAATTGATTATCTTATTATGTGTAGATACGGGGAAATAAATGAAGCGGCAAAGGCAGTAGCGCTACCTCAACTCTCAGTCGAATTATTCTTAATTTGTTTAGTAGGAAGATTATTTTTATTCATGTACACGATAATACAATCGAACAAAGTAATGGGCATGGAAATATAATCATGATAACAAAATGATAATCCTACCAAAGAAAAACATAGTGACCTACTCTACATCTTTATACATTAAGCTTTGTTTAAACAATGTTACGATATTTGTTAGTGTTGTAGGCCATTTTCTGAGCCATCGTACCCTTTTATATAGGTTGTATTGGTGCATCATTGTTTCAACAAGTCCACACCATAATAATTTGTATTTGACTCATATAAATGTTGTGTTCATTGGACTAGAAGTACACACATGTTTATCATGAATGAGCACTTTACATTAAGAACAACATATACTGTTTGAATCCATGACATTGCATTCCTGTCATTGATGGTGACGTAAAATCCTATGGAGAAACATGTTCTTTATTGGGATAAGATCTTCAAGAGGGATCACTATCAAACAGCTTGTATATGGCAGCTTTTCAGAGATTTTAATCTTCGAACTGGTCAGGTTGATGGTTTAAACAGCTATGGTTATATCAGGTGACTGCACATGTCTCCAGGACTCATTAACCATTACATTGTTCACTCAAATACTGTTCTCACTGAGAAAGCTCAGGGCAGTTCCTGTGTTAGCTGTCAACTGCACAACATAAGGTTCAAGAACTACATGACTGTATTTAATGCCATTTGACATCTTAGACTTGGACCATTTTATCGAGCACATCATTGTTACTTCTTAGCGGATGATGTACTTTACATAAATATATATGATCGTAAATTACGTTTAGTTTTAGAGGGATATCATTCATACAAATGCTTAAGTTTACATCAGCATATCCACACTTATGATATAGGGTATTTCACATCAATTTAATTATAAATTGGCATCTGACGATAACTGGTTTCTTTACGTGATAATGTAGCCTGATGATTGAGGTTTGATTGATCACTTTGTAGTTTTGTCCCTCTTCACATTTTATCTCTTTTTTATCTTCATCAGGCTAGCCTTTATAACTCCCTTGCACTCCCATGTGAGTGTAAATGTTCACTCTGTGTGCTGCATGGGCGTTGATACTTACGTAATACCTATTCATCAGGGGGGATGCATTAATAGATCATCCCCCCTGATGAATAGGTATCAATGACAGATCTACGCCCATGGTGTGCTGGATTGATTGCAGTATGCATCTTATGACTGGGGGTAATGATAATCGCGATCGACAAAAAACACGGAACGTTCGCTTGTTCATAACATCAACCGTATTATCATCATAATTATTACAATTATAATTCTTATGTATTTCTTTGTTTCAAATTATTTTGTGTTGTATTATTTTATCATTTGTTTTGCCAGTGTATTGTTTTTCATCATAATGCCATCTAACATGTATAGTATTTTACAGATAAATATTTTTGTCATTCTATAATCTGCACAATTTCCACGAATTTTTGTCCATAAGCGTATGTGAAATTTCATATTCTATGTCTGACACGTGACATATAAAGACACGTGACTTAAAAACCATAGAAGTAAAAAGGCAATATTTGGTATCAAAAGATGCACACCTATCTATGAAAGACATTTCCGAAGAGATGTGATGATAGCAGCATGCGTTTGCGTGTAATCGTGAACATTCCAGAGTAGGGCATTCATGAACCCTAAGGATTAAAGGCGCTTTTAACGTAAAATAGGAGTAAAATCCTTCATATGTGTTATGTGGCCTTCCAGTAGCTAGTTCGCGAGGTTGTCCACCTAGGTTGTGCTTCTACAAGGTCCTAGAAGACAATTCTGGGCCCCAACCTTTTATAACATTCCATGTCTGTAAAACCCTCTTTGCTCCCTGGGTATGGTGACTCATTCGCGGATATCAGTGATAGCAGCTGGTGACTTAGAAAATGAATAAAACATTCGCAGATGTCAGTGATAGCAGCTGGTGACTTAAGAAATGAATAGAACATTCGCGGATATCAGTGATAGCAGCTGGTGACTTAGAAAATGAATAGAACATTCGTGGATATCAGTGATAGCAGCTGGTGACTTAAGAAATGAATAGAAAATTCGCGGGAATCTGGGATATCAGTTTGGCGAGTCAGAAATTGAAAAGATCATTCACAGAAAGCGATAATACCATGTTTTGCCGAAACTACAATTTACATTTGATGTTTTGCATGTATTTGTTTGTTTGGCTTGGTAGATATTATTATCTGCAATAATGGACTTTTGTTTTATAACTGGTTCTCTCATCAGAAAGTATGGTTAGTATACATGTATAGAAAGGGCACTTTTCAATTTTCACTTCATACTTTCAGCAGTTAAATTGTCCAACCTGGTTGTTATCGTAGGTCATAGAAAGCATTGTTGGGTAAATTTTTCAAAACGATCCACGGCTGTAATAATATCCTGTAATCTGAGCTCAAAAATATTAAAGACAACTACAAATAGAGACTATTTATTTAGTCTCCTGACCACACTAAATCCATCATAATACTAAAATGGTAATCATTTTAATACTGTTGTGGAGTCCACTGACAATAAGGCTTGGTCATGCCCCCCCCCCCCCCCCCCCCCCCACCCCACCGGACCCCCACCCTCCCTACTCCACAACTCTTATTGTGTCTGATTCATGGCACACTAACAAAGTAAATTTATTATGTTTTGATGCATTTTTGTATCAGTGAATGTAATTTTGAAGAGATCTAAAGAAATAATTACATGAACAGATTCAAATTCTTATGTATTTCTTTGTTTTTATTGCTTATGTTATTGTTTAGTGTTTTTAACCAGTTTATTTCATGGTAAACATATATATAAAGTTATTTTGATGCACATTTAGTTTGTACTGATCAAAATATATCATTGTTTGTAATTATTGGTACTATATTTGCTTTTTATACATAAACGCTCCATTAAAAATGTCACTTCCGTGTGTGACGCATCACGCTTTAACAACATTTTTCACAACAACCAAATATGCAATATGCTCAAATTTGGTATCATATGATGCGCAGGAATCTAAGGAAGACGTCCATGAATTGATAAGCAGATATTATTAAGCATCGTGGTGTAATCATGAACAATGTGAGATCGGGACTTCATGACCCCTAAGGCCTAAACCCACCATATAGCTACAGTAGGGGTGATTTTCTTAAAACTCATTCTGTGGGCTTCGAGCAGCTTGTCCGCGAGGTTGTCCACCTAGGTTGTGATCCTAGAAGGTCATAGAAGCCATTTCTGGTGGCCAACCTTTTACAACAGGCAAAAGCTGACAAACCCCCTTTGCCCCCTGGGTAATGATTGTGGTGCACCGAAGGGTACCAATATTCCCACAGATGCAAATACTCCAGGGTTGTGCGAGCTCAGTTTGCGCCTCGGATAGGTCGGCACCCAAGGCGACGCCACGGCACATGCATACTGTACGTGATCCGACTCCAATCCGACAAACAACTGCGTATCTGAACTAAATAAAGACGTGTGTGTTTAAATCATGCAGTATAGTTCAGAACCGTGATCGTTCGTCGGATCGGATCAGATAAAGATGAACGCATACAAAACCGATCCGATTCGTTCCGACTGGTTTTCAGTCAGGCTAGCGTCGGTTTCGCTCATTCGGAGCCGATTCAACATGTTGAATCGGCCTCGAATGTCCTCCGACTGGCTCCTGAATGGCAAAATCGGATTCGTGAAGCAAAGCATACTGAGCCGATCCGACTGAAAACCAGTCGAATCGGATCGAGTTGGTTATGTGTGCATGGGGCTTAACGTAGTGCCTATCCTAATTCTGTCGGTAATTCGCCCCACTCTATGACTCTCTCAATCACACAGTGAACTGTACCGTGTGCTACGATGGCCTGAGCTGTTTCGACAACGCGTTGACCTGCCACTGGCGGGACCCTGACTCGCCAGCAGACATAGGCACCTCCTTCACCCTGTACACCCGCAGGAACCGCTACACCGGCTCCGTCCTCGATTGGCAGGACCAGTCCTCGATCACCTCGTCCTACTTTAGCCCCAACAGGGACACCAAGTTCCTGATCCACGGCTACACGGACAGCATGGATGGGGAGAGCTGGATCACGATGCGGGATGCGCTGCTCGACAATGTACGTTGAAATTATGCGCTTTGATTGTTGCTTTTGTATGTAAAGAAGATACTATACCAATTAAAGAAAACAATTATTAACCACCGTCTCAAATATTATTATTAATCTTATATGTGATGACATAACTTCGTTCCAGTATAACTTTCTACCAAAATTTACCATGTTTTTCCGGAGATTTTTTTTTCTATAGTTTTAACAATTCAACTTGTTTCTTGGGTCAACAGGATCTTTAAAGTAGAAACGTACCAGTACTTAAACATTTGATGACGAATGAAGATAAATTATTCATCACTCGAGAGCTAGAGGCTTGCAGATGAACAACGCAATAGTTTAAAATCCAATGCGTATCTGAGATGATGTAGACAAACAGTAATAACAAACACGCTATCGATCAGAGATCATTTCAAACTTTAAAACAAGAACTGTTTCAAATACGTCACTCAAAGATTACACCGAGACCGAGTATAAGCATAATTATACAAGTGCGTGTTTGTTCTTATGTTGTTTTTCCCTGCAGTACGACGTAAACGTGGTGATGGTTGACTGGAAGAAGGGAGCGAGGAGGGACTACAACCAGAGCAGGGTCAACACCCGCGTCGTCGGACGCCTGATCGCCAAGCTCATCGAAGCCATGAACGCCGCGACGGGGGCTTCATTCGGCAGCATGCACATCATCGGCCACAGTCTGGGCGCGCACACCGGCGGCTACGCGGGAGAGGCCTGTATCGGAAATGTCGGAAGAATCTCGGGTAACTTTAATTAACCCTAAAAGTGCCAGTCGAATACTCTCAGTGCTAATGTCCTCATCTCCAAGGGCCACCTTAATTGGAAGGGATAAAAAGTTAAATGGCTACTTGGGATAAACAGAGAAATCTACAGTGAAAGGCGAATGCTCCACACTTGAAGATTAAGGTGCACGCAAAACAATAAAGCCATTTACGTATACCACGCCACAGCTCAATTCAATGGGCGTGGTCACTTTATACTCTCTTACAATTGCGTGCTTGCAAGCACTTGGCACTGATAGGGGTAGCTTGTTATGGGATACAAAGAAGCTGACCACAAGCGTGCATGCAAGTACTGTTTTGTAATTAATTAATGTACATGTATTCATTTTATATTACTCATACGATTTTTCACATCGATTTTGGCGAGTTGTAAAGTCATCGATGATAAGGATCCGTGTGAACGCATGGTTCCTTATAATCGAGAATAGCTTATCCTCGAAAATTAGGCATCTTGTGGACATACCTATAATTATAGGTATAGCTAAGCTTCGAGTTATCCACGTCTAAACAACAAATAGGGGGCGAGTGACGTCATTAAAACTGATAAGTTTCGGTCGTTCACACGTGCACAAACTATCCTCGAAGTTTAAAACTACGAGCTAAACTTAAGATTATGGTCCCTCCCTCCGTGTGAACAACACTTTATAGATCTGAGAAAAATGTGAATTGCGCACCGTGCGCAAGATGGCAACGCGCATCTGCTTTATAAATCCGAAGTAACTTTGAAAAAGATTTCAATTTCCGTCTCTCGAATAAACAATATTATTGATGAATTATCAATTTAATTAGGCATGGATCCGGCTGGACCTGAGTTCGGTGGCAGTAATATGGAGAATGAATGTCGCCTGGACCGTACAGACGCCCTCTTCGTTGACGTGCAGCACACGGATGGGGATATCATCGTGGCTGGTGGGGCTGGTCTAATGGACGAGGTACTATAATTATTATTGAGATTAAACAAAAACAAGATATTGTGTATCTTCTTAATTGTTTGAATCTAAATGCCAGCTTTGGTCAAGTAACAGAAAGCATGGACATTATTGCATGCAAATGTGATAGATTAATACTAGGTTGTTGTTGAAATAATAGTATATATATAAGAACAGAATAATTAATACAGATGGCAAAATCTAAAACTATGCAAATCAAACTTTCCCTCCTTTGTGGTTACCAATAGAAGCTATGGACAGTGGTTTAGCGCCGATTGGAACGGGGGGGGGGGGGGGGGGGGCACGTGCCCCAATATTGTACAAAAACATTAACACAAATCTGTGTAGTAAAAGATTAAAACAAATATACAAAAGGTGTGCCCCCCCCCCCCCCCCCCCCCAAAAAAAAAAAAAAAAAAAAAACGGTCCGCCCACACTATGCCACTAACTATACTTGATAGCACGGTCTCTTACCTGGGCCCTGTTTCATAACACTTTTCCAATTACTGTAAGTGTACACTTATTGTAACTAATATGGCAACAGTTAAAATGCTTGATTCTGATTCATGATTGCCTGTTGCCATCATAGTTACAATACCTAGTTGGACACTTTCAACAATGGGACAAGTTTTATGAAATGGGGCCCTGGACTTGCGATCTCAGCCACGCTGTCGAATTCTACACCGACAACGGAGCACCTTCGCTTCGCATTCGTCTCCTCCACGAAATATGCATTTTCCCCCTTTTAGCAAAATTACATTTTACCGAACTGCCCTCTCATCTACAACTGAACTGTTCCTTTAATTTTGACATTTTCCATCCAGCTCGGACATCAGGATTTCTACCCCAATGGCGGCATGGACATGCCCGGCTGCCCGCTACTCTCCCCGACCTGCGACCACAGCCGCGCTGTCCAGTACTTTACCGAAAGCATCTCGCCATCGTGCTCGTTCTCATCCTCGAGACGGGGATCGACCTGGGACGACATCGACGACGGGAATTGGCAGACGTGCACGGCGTCCAGTTGTCCTCAGATGGGGTACCACGCCGACCGCAGCAAGGGGAACGGAGCCTTCTACCTGACGACCAACGGGACAGTCCTTTTTGCCAGGGATAATTTGCCTCTTATAAAAATGATATATGAGACTGAGTCTGTTGCTAAGGGTTATCACGATCAGTTTTATTATTGTACCAGAAGGTGAACCACCGTTTTCTCCGTTATTTAAAATTCAAGTGATGCTCGTTTCGATGTTTAAATCGCTCATCTAATTCATGTAATTATAGCTGATAACATAGTCATACATCATTTATTGAACAGCTTATGAGTCAAAGACTTTGATGCGTGCAATAACTGAAATTTCCTTTCTCCCGAGTTCTGCCTGGAAGACTGGAACTGAGAGAGCCGGTCACATAATATGTGAATTACTCCGAATTAACGATGTGATAAACAAGGCGGAAGGATTATTAAAGGTTTTCCAAACGTGATGGACTATCAAATGTGCTCCAAAATAAAAATGTGTGTGGCGTATATTTTTCTGTAATGCTTTCCTCTACTATAAAGAGTGTATAGATAATCACAAACTAACATTCACATGAACACACACACACACACACACACACACGCACGCACGCACACACACACACACGCACACACTCTCACACACACACACACACTCACACAAACAAACAAGCAAACAAACACACACATGCCCCTGAGGTCTTTGTCCTTTACCTTAAATAACATAATAACATTTTCTCAGCCTTCGTTCAATATTAAACTAATGTACAAAGTAAATTACATACGAGCCACTCTGTTTTGAACCGGTTTCATTCTATTGCTGTTGTTCACCAAACTTATTACGATTCCTCCGTCTACAAAATGATAAAAAGTGTGATCATGGTTTTATTTGTCGTTGTGTCTCCCTCGTAGTATTCGGGGGTCTCGCTTTGCAATTTGTCCCTTTTTACGAAAAGATTTATCCCGGGGATTCCGATTGATCGCGCTATAAGCCCAAAAAATGCGCAATATTATGTTCGCCACGCGAAAAGAGACGTTGAAAAGCTGGTTAACTATTATGTCCCATGCAGTCAAATATATACCTGCAAACCCTTCCGTATCAAAGCCCGTAAGAGCCAAGTATTTGCATTTCTGTTTTAATGCAATATCACGTATGTTACGTTTTTGCCACCAAATGTCCAAGTTCGGGTGCGGTTCGTTATTCCGAAGGTTCGTTATTCCGAAGGTTCGTTATTCCGAAGGTTCGTTATTCCGAACACGCAAATTTCCTATACCCGAGTGTTCGTTAATCCGAAATGAAATAGGGTTTGTTAATCCGAACATTTGTTGCATTATTCCGAAGGTTCGTTATCCGAAGGTTCGTTATTCCGAAGGTTCGCTATTCCTAAAATGAAATCGGGTTCGTTATTCCGAAGGTTCGTTATTCCGAAGGTCCGTTATTCCGAGGGTTCGTTATTCCGAAGGTTCGCTATTCCTAAAATGAAATCGGGTTCGTTAATCCGAAAATTAATTTGGGTTTGTTATAATGCTATAATTTCATATAAAGAGATAAAATAAACTTAAATGTTTGATTGGTCTGGCCAAGGGAGGGAAAGGGGGAGGGGTATGCTTAATGCAGGCTGTAAATTAAATAAACAAAACACAAACTATAGTATTATAACAAGCCCGATTAAATTTTCGGAATAACGAACCCGATTTTATTTTCGGATCAACGAACCTTCGGAATAACGAACCTTCGGAATAACAAACCTTCGGAATAACGAACCCGATTTTATTTTCGGATCAACGAACCTTCGGAATAACGAACCTTCGGAATAACGAACCTTCGGAATAACGAACCTTCGGAATAACGAACCTTCGGAATAACTGAACCTTCGGAATAACGAACCTTCGGAATAACGGACTGTAACCCAAGTTTCATTGCATTGTGGGCCACAAAAATGGCAATACGTGGCTCTATACGGGAAGGCTTTGTACGTGACTGCATGTGACATTACGTGCAAACACGGTATCATCATGATCATTGGGCGTATATTATAATTAACCACAATGCCAATAGGGAAATGAAAATTGAAGTCTAGAACCTTGACAACCAACAACTAAGAACAGATTTTGTTAATCAAATTTGTTATTGCTAACTTTTTTCCTTTTTTGTTTTGCCTTTTCTGATTTAACTCCTTGGTCCCGTTGCAGAAAGGGATACAATCGATTGTAAGTTACAGTAATGTTGATTGTAAGTCAGAAACTTTGCGCGTTTCAACCAATCAGATTCGCGCATTTAGAACACATGATCTGACTTACAATTAATTGCAACTTACAATCAATTGTATCTCTTTCTGCAACGGGGGGGGGGGGGGGGGGGGGGGGGGGGGGGGGGGGGGGGGGGGGGGTGGGGGAGGGGGGGGGGGCCTTGACTCGTCAATGTCGCAAATTTGCACCCCACGGCACAATTAACTTAACTCCCATTGAGCTGTTATATCCCTGGCAAGCTACAGGAAATCTCAGGCATTATTTTGAAGACTTTCTTGAATTTCACATTTTATTGGTCAATTTGGCATTAAAAACGTTACAAAGGAATATACAAAATATTAAATTAAGTGTATAGGGGTCACATCTAGGTAAGCCATGAGGAGGCAGAGTGACCCCTGGTAGTACATCTGATTACAAAATATAATATATAAGTTTAAAACTCACAGTACAATTAATTGGTTGATTAATTAAGCAATGATTTAATAAATAAAGCTTAAAAACAACACACATCCTTATTAAAACCCATATTAAGACAAACTAACAAAACAAACAACAAATCGCCTATGGCTTCTGGCTACATTTTAGTACATGGTGTTGTCACATATCACCGGATAATAGATGCCAGACGGATAACAAGTTTGCGAATCAGAATTAATTATCCGGTGGTGAAAGTTGTCTGCATAGCTGAATGTACACAGCATTCCGCAGGATAGAACAACGTATATACGTCGCCTGACAAGGAACGCATTCGCCGAATAAGAAACGAGCAAAAACGCATACGAACGGAGACAAACGGATTGAAAATAGTGGCTCTCCGTCGGGCGTCCGTTAATGCTATCCGGTGATAACACGTGACAAGGGTTTTTATTAGTCCTTACGAATTACGTTCAGATATGACACAATAACCCGAAACAAAGTTCGAGTTAACTATCAAACAGCAGAAGAAGTATTACGTATATCTTTATTTTACTTTAATTTCAGTCAATCGTAGTTGGCAAACAAGTGTAGCCTACTACTATTTATAACACGATAATATACTCTAAACGCATAGTATTTTCCTTATCCGGCATATAACCTAGTGGCATGGGGGGGGGGGGGGGGGCACATGCTCCTCAATATATCAATAACAACAATAAAACAAAAACATAAGGGGTTTATCCTTTACCAAAATAAGGAAATACATATAGTGTGCCACCGATAAATCGCGTGCCACCCCCCCCCCCCCAAAAAAAAATAGATAAATAAATAAATAAATTTTAAAAAACAGTCCGACCACGCTATGCCACTGCCCTATATACATCTTAATAAATGTTTATAGAAGGGATCTAGTAACTTTGTTGACAAGCGCAAAAAGTGATGAGTGGTTAATAAAATGTGTATTGGTGTGATATGATATGTCCACATAGTAATGTGTGAACATTTCACGTTAATTGGATGTTTTTTTGGCGGAGAAATTAGCAAAAATGCAAGTGATATTCACTAACTCACTGCACTTACTTTGTACACGGCTTAAATTATGCCGTAGACAGTTTAACATCTGAACACTTCAATCGTAAATATATTTTGAACGAAATGGAAATTTGAAAAACCGAAACCTGCCCCGTGCTTTTATTGTTTGTATGACTATGACAAGGTATGAGAGAACCACTAGAGTTCCAAGTAAGATTTGAGGATGTGGACAATGTTACTAAGTCCCTTTATTATCGGACATACATAGCACTTAAGGTTAACATTTGATAAAGAAAGGTTAAGTATTTAAAATGCAATTTATCCCAGTTCTATAAGGTATACAATATTGTATCTCCTTTTTTTTCAATGAAAGTCAGTGTATTATCTTACATATTCTAATATATAAAAACGAAGAGATTTACATAATAGTTGTTTTTCTCGTCTACGTGTCTAGGCGAGTTGTCAATGTTATCCTTAATTATCTTAAAAGAAGCTGTCATGCTTAAGATTATAATAAATCATTAGTATATTGCATCATAACCATTATATATTGGTACATCAAGTATAAAATAATGTACATAATGAAAACAATATGACAATATTCCATGTTCATGTTACTTTATATTATATTGTCTGAGATGATTGTACATAATATTGCATTTATCCTCTATCATTTTAAAGAGAAAGATAGTTACAATTATAATATATGTAATGATACTAATTTCTAGCGGATAAGAACATGATAACAAAATATCATAATGAACATTCTTATTATCATTCAACAAATTTAATAATAACTGTATGGTTATGGGGTAGGAATAGGTAACCAATTAGTTTCTTTGAATGTATTGCTTCTCAAACGAAATCTGCGAAGTTAACAAAAACGTCTGCACTCGTGCACACTGAAACGAGTGAAAACGCTAGAAGAAAATGAACCCTGTTATTTAAGTGTTGACGAAAATATGACAATACAATCTAATAAAATCCTGCCAAAATATTATTTTACGATCAAGTCCTGTGACAGCATTATACCATGAACCTTCTACTGATTATAGTATACTAATACCTTCACCGATTAAACATTGTTATTATTACGATGAAATCTGAAATATATACTGTAGGTACTCTCCTTCTGTTTCAGGCATATTCAAGTTCCGCAAATTTTGAAGTGATTTTTCACAGTGATAATGACAGAATAGCGTATTTTGTTTTCATTCCCTTCATGCTCGAATCATATTCTGGTTATTATGGCTATGCATCAACGTGACTCGCAAATAAAACACACACAAACAAAACAAAATTGTCAAAAAACAAACAAACAAAATGAATGAAGAACTTTCTGTACTTGTATATGAATTATATAGAAACATGACAACATGAGTAAACATTCTTAACATTATTATTAAAAACAAAAATCATCACACACGTTTTTAATGTAATGTTATATTCATAACGTTGTTCTTAGAGATTTAAAGGAACTGCATTATCGTTTCAGTGATGGCGATTTTCAAAGAGTTCCTGCAGAGAGGGCGCAATGTCAATACGCACGCCGTCCGCTCTGTAGCTTACATACTATTGTGCGGGTGTCGCGGACACGCACGATTCCGCCATGAAGCCATGGCGCTGCCCAGTGCAGTGCGCACTTCCGGTGTTGACGACGCAGCAACTTTTAACTAGAAACCGAAGTTGTGCTGCGATACGTTACGCCACACCAGTCCGACTCCTTTCAGCCTCTGGGCGCTATCCGGCAAGTCGGCTTCCGGTTTATTCGAGTCCGACATCCATGGATCGAACCCTTCCGCTTCTCGGCTTTGATCGGTGGGTCCATAATCAGCAGAGAGGGTCGGGTTATGGTAGTCCTGAGGAAGAACTGAAGGATCTAGATCTGGAAAGTCAACAATATTACAGAAAGGAGGGTGCTCAATGGATATGATTATCGACTGACCTTTCATTGAGGCGATTAACATTTGAGACATAGATCATTAATGTGATGAGCATTAATAAAGGAACATAACTATCAGAACTACACCCAGCCTCCAGTGACATGACATAGAGCAAAAGACCTGTGAGAAAACTAGTATGTTTGGGGTTTGTGAGAGGCGTATTTTCCCACTTATGCAAACTTTGCAAAGTCCCTATGAAAAAGAAGGGGATACAATTATTGACATAATTGTGTTGATTAATGGCTTGATGAATATCAAAGGCTCATATTTCAACCATTTAACAAAAAAGTGATTCATATTAAGGGACTATTGAAGGCATAATAGCTTTTTTACATCTTCGGCTATCTGATGTCTTATTAGGGAGGAACCGGCACTAGCAGCACGATAAATGGGCTGCTATTAAAGGGAAATAATTATGGTACAGAATCGGAACCCATGTTTGTTGCTGCAATCGGGAGTAAAATGCAAAACGTGAGACCCGAGACGTGCAATACTCTAATGATTATATCACCTTTGAAGAAACGAACCGCTTCGTTGAATGAAGTTTTGTCCAGGTCAAGTTTGAAGCAAAGGTCTTTGTTGACTCCACATCCCGCACCATCCCGGACAAAGTCCAACGCATCGCAAAGAGAAGACGCTAAACTTCCGTTTTCGATGCTCCTACTCAAATTGTTCAACTTATGCAGTGAGACTACGTCTACGGTGAAACACAGAGGGAGCAGCTCAATATTGTTCACTCGGCAGTCCGGTTCGAACGCCGACTTGACTCGGCAAATCCGGGTCCAGTTGTGATCCGATTCCGCCGGTTGAGAGAATAGTCGGTAGAGATGTTTGTAGTGTTCATTCGTGACGTCGTCGCTAGCACCAGAAAAGTTGGCCAGAATATCGATTTCTGAAGAATGAAATAATTTGCAATGGGTTTATAAAAAAAATCAGGCATCAATATGAAAGCCACATTTTCGTTTACTGCACATTAGATGTGCCGAACCTAATCGGGACCGAATCTAACTTTGAAATTGTGCCGTTTCCATAATTATATCCGCCCTCTGTATGCATCTCCACATTTAGTAAAATGTTGCTTGAATGGTGAACCGCAAGGATTCTACGTGAATCTACTCATATCAAATAGTTTGTGAAAGTTAACAGCTTATAGTGTTAATAAGGACTTGAACGATGCAAGAAGGTCGGTCGGTCGGTCGGTCGGTCGGTCGGTCGGTCGGTCGGTCGGTCGGTCGGTCGGTCGGTCAGTTGGTTGGTCGGTTAGTTGGTTGGTCGGTTAGTTGGTAATCACCCAACAGTTAATTCTAGTCTTACTATTAGGTTAATTTTATTTTTATTCTCTATCATGCACGTATCATTTATCGTATTATTGTTATTCCTTTTTACCAAGTTCAAAGAAATCATCCTTTCACACCAAAATCTAATTGAACTACATTTACTTTGTCAAATTCAACCATATCTCTTGAAGCTTCCACATTAATTTTCTCTTGTAGGCTACTTGTTTGTTGGCTTATGATAACATGAGCGTGAAATGGGTTTTGGTTTTTCAAAGGTTCTCTAATTATGGAGGTATTTAATGATTGAATTGTAAAGGCGTTCCGGAACGGTTTTCGATTTTAGTCAAAATCAATGGGCAAGTAGGTCATCAAAGTAACAGTTCTCGTTTTCACGACGTAAACAGTGTTCTTTTTCAATGAAACTATCACACATCATTATAAAGAACCTTTCAATTATGATATTGGTGTATGATCTAAGTATCGTATCGGATTATATAACTTTCGGTAAAACTTATGAAGTTAATGGGCCACTTTAAGTGTATTTAATAATACAAAAAGTTATTGAATGAAGTGAATAATTTAACTCGTTTAGATTCGAGATTATTATTGAGATGCCTCACCCAATAGAAATTATCAGTCACCATAATATAAACTCTAGTTCCAGTGTTAATAGTAAAGCTAGATATTAAGGTGAATAATGTAAACAAAATGTATAAAAACATTCATACATTTTAACATTTGATTCGATAAATAAATGATGATCATTCTTCTTGTCAGTGCCCTCGCCTCAAGACACAAGCAGAAAGCATCAACATTATTTTCTCTTCTTTGATCGTATCCGATTTCCGTTACCTCCTTATGACCAATGTCGGGATGGGATAGCATTATTATTTGTTATAAAGATTATAACGAGATTCGATAAATAAATGATGATCATCCTTCCTATCAATGCTCACACCTCAAGACACAAGTAGAAAGTATCAAAAACGCATTTTCTCTTCTTTGATAGTAGTACTAGTATATTTGTTTTACCTCCCTCCGATCAATGTCGGGATGGGATAACATTATTATTTGTTATATAGATTATAACGAGATTCGATAAATAAATGATGATCATGCATTCTTCCTGTCAATGCCCACATCTCAAGACACAAGTAGAAAGTATCAAAAACGCATTTTCTCTTCTTTGATAGTAGTACTAATAATTCATAATATTTGTGTTACCTCCCTCCGATCAATGCCGATTTGGCATAACAGTATTGTGTATAGATTATGAATTAACAATGATATGACTATCACTTTATGATTTTGTTTCTCGGATTCATAGATGTCTCATTATAGGATAAACTAAATCCATAATGGATTCTTTGTGGGACTTAACAGTTGATATTCTTTATTGTATACTATTCTCTGGATTGTTTTATGTATTTAAAGGAACCACATCATCACCCCATCCTTGCAAATGCTTTTTAACTAGCACTATCAGACTATAGGGACTAAATGAAATGCGAGTTACTGAAACTTATCTGCTTATGTTGCATTAGGTATTCCAGAATAATTATGAAAATATTTTAAATATTAACTGATAGGCTACATCAAGTTATATTACATCCCTAGCTTTTAAACATCTACATTAGTCAATTGCTTAATCCATTCATGACTAATTGATATGCAATCTCCATATAGACCCAGGCCAGAGTATTTTCGGGAACAGTCCTGAACAGGTTAAGTTTGGGATTGAAATACTGAATATAATAATGGCCCATGATATCAGTAATTGGCTCTTTGGAAATATTTCTAGGAGTGACTCAATTGGCAACGCACGTCTGGCAAAGTTGTGGACAACTCCCCTACGTTTTGTACATGATGATGTTTTGTGTTTTTCATTTTTCTCAAATATAATGTTAACCCTAAGTTTAAGTTCAGCATATGATTTGTTGAATACATTTATAGACAACATATCATTAGTTTGAGGAATGGAAAAGTGTGACTATGAAGAAAACTTTTGTTTAATGAGAACATTTGTGTACAAAACATACGGGGGGATGTCCACACATTAATCAGAGCGTGTTGCCAAGTTGAGTCCCCCATATATAATTAAATCTGCAAAGAGCCATAGTGTTCTTGTTTCTTGCCCGATTATATGCTCTAACTTTCAGAGAGTATTCCTCCTAATCTCTTATAGTCTATAATCATAAAAGCAACAGTTCTTTTGGGAGAGAATAGAGATAAAATAACCATGGCAACCTTGTTTCCTGTCGGCGTCCGTAGCACTGTTCGGAAGAGAAAGGTTGACGGTGGGATGGGTGTCTTCTGATTCGCTCTCCTTGCGTGTCACGTGAGCATCTGGGGGGAAAGAGAGAAAATATAATCATTCGGGTTTATGTCAGGTTTATAATAGCTTCTGACCATTCAGGCAATGAGAATTAAGGGGTTCAGGGACGAGCACCGTCTAGGGTTTTCTATAGCTCAGTCGGAAGAGCACCGTCTAGGGTTTTCTATAGCTCAGTCGGAAGAGCCCCGGCCGGTCTAGCAATCCGGAGGTCTCGGGTTCGAATCCCGTTGGAATCCCATTTTCTTTGCCTTCTTTTAATCAAAATATAATCATTATACATTTGCACATAATGTCACGACAGGGATTACATATAATGATCCATTAACTTCACGAGATGTTTCCAAAAGTGATATTTGTGACTTCAATCATAATACCAATGTCATCGTAAGATTCTTCTGAATGATGTGTGAAAGTTTCATAGAAAAGGAATTCCCTAATTAAACAAAAAGTGAAAATGTACGCAACATTGTATCACCTACGGCCTATTGATTGTAATTGTATCAAATTCAAATAGCGTTCATGCAGACGCTATTAATTCAATCATAAATATCGCCCTCATTATGGAGACATTTGACAAATCAGAACCCACTTACTTCTGATACCATAAGCCAAACAACAAGGTCCAGGAGAAATGAGAAAGCTGCTAGTGATGTTCGTTTAATTTGACAAAGTTATATGGATCACTCTAAACAATGTGAAAGCTAAATATTCAGCATGGGGGATAGTTACGGACAATTTGTCATATTTCGGCCGAACTAATTGATGGCAACATCCTTTTCAAGATGTTTGTAGATTAAATATGTTGACATCTTATTTGTAGACGACAAGCGTCTGGCTCCAACCCAGTATAGACAGCCCCAATCAACAAATGCAATGGTTAAGATGTGTAGAACCAGTCTACATAATGCCCTAACAAAATAATGTGGCCTCACTACTTCGGTTATCGGTACAGTGAAAGGTTCATTAGAAAGATTTTAAGGTCTAATTAAATCAGAATAAGTTTGCTCAGTCGGCTATAAAGAGAAACGAGAACACTTCAGGGAAAATTACGCAAACCCTTTCTTTCGCTCGATAGCGTCATCATCTTGATTCAAAATCTTGTAAATACATGTACATGTCATTGATTCAAAGACGAGACTTCACTTTATCCAAAATTGTAAGATAATAAAGTTATCTCGTAAATATCGAGATTCGAAATCTTGCAGATACAAGTTATCGATATGAAGAAATTACGTCTTCTTCCCGATGCTGGCAATGAACGTCTAATACAATGTATTATTATTATTTCTTCCCTTCCTAATTATTCATGATTATTCTTTGCAATTCACCAAAACAGGAAGAATCAAGATGTGCATGCATTGGTCCAATTTTTCACTTACATATAATAATTTATCATTATAAGAAAATACTTTGTTTATCAATCTTTTAAAAATAAATCATGATTGACTACAAAATCTCATTCCTACCGATACAAGGAATGAACGCCTCCAAGCCGCTCTTCCTCAAGGCATCTTCCAGTTTCACCCTCTCCGTCTGCCTCCCGTCCACCTTGTTCCTCCATCTGATGAGGAACGGGTCTAGATTACCTCGCCACCGGTCCAGGACCCGGAACGTTCTCTCAAAGGGCACGCCGTCGGGACTGCTGTCGTCGCCGTCGACGATCCCCTGATCGATGACGGCGAGATCCGTCTTTGTCAGACCGAGGCTGAGACCGAGGTCAACGCACTTCTCGAGAGGGACGTGCGCAGCCAGGTTGCGGAGCTGCAGGTCCGTGATATTAATCTTGATGTCGGTATCCATGACAACCAGCCGGCGTTCTGCCAATGGAATTATTGTTATACTTTGTCAAGGTGTCCTTGATATCTTTAATAATGTCCGGCATTGCCTGGATTGTCTGGATCTAGTGACAATTGACCATTACTGACTAGGATGTCCGTGGGCAGTGTCATTTAGTCTTTATAGCTGTGGGAAAAGGGTTATAGAGTGGACTTCCTCTTTAATTGTTAGGTTTATCAAGTCGCCTTTGGATGTGAGTTTCTTATCTTTTCCATGGTGTAACCAAGTAAGTCTATGGTGCAACGTACGTCATCAGTCTGGCGGTCCCGTTCGAATATGGCGAAACCCACAGTAGCGGTTCGCTGTATTAAAAAAAATGGAGGAGGTTTTTCTTGCATCATCTGGATCATAGGCGTACCCAGGGGGGGGGGGGGGGGGGGTTCAACCCCCCCCCCCTTTGACCAACAAATTACGGTTTTGGGGGGTTGAACCCCCCCCCCCCCCCCCCCCCCCCCCCCCTTACCACTTGTAGCTGGTCTCAAGACCACATTTTAGCTGTCTCGGCATCATTACCGATCAAACATTTTTGACCGGTCCTGGTCTCGGTCTCAAAAATTGTGAAGGTACTTGGTCTCGGCTTTGAAAATTGTCTACGGACAACCCCCCCCCCCCCCCCCCCCCCCCGCTTACACGATTCTCAACCAATGGTCTTGGCCTCAGAAATTTGGCTGACGAAATAACCCCCCCCCCCTTAAACAAATCCTGGGTACGCCACTGATCTGGATCTTGTGACAATTGACAATTACTGACTTATAAGTTATAACTGTGGGAAAAGGGTTATAGAGTGGACCTTCCTCTTTAATTGTTAGGTTTATCAGGGATGTGAGTTTCTTATCTCTTCCATGGTGCAGGTGATCGTATATTATTTGGTTTGTTTGCAAACTTTGTTTCACAATGACATGTTAATTATGATCCTAATGAGCGTAGTATATACCAAACATATACCATACAAACATGACATGAAGTGTATAGTTTACGTCATAGGCGTAGGCGGCGGGGGCTGGGGGCTGCAGCCCTCCAGGGGGTGTTTCACAAAGATCCTAAGTTGAACTTAAAGTGAGACCTGTAAAGTGTCAGATATCGCCCAAAATGACATTTGAGACTTCAATCCTGTACCAAAATCATTGTAAGATATGTCCGAATGATGTGTGAAAGTTTCATTGAATAAGAACACTGCTTTCCTGGTTAAAAAAACGAAAATATGCGTCAGCTTTTACAACGGACGTTTATGAGGTTTATGACCGTTTGTTAACGCTTTTGAGCTGAATGATAGATATCGTCATACTAAAGGGGCATTTGACAAAATCTAACCCTATTTTATTCTTCTCTTACCATAAGCTAAATAACACGGTTGAAGAGAAACGAGGAAGCTCTAAGTAATTTTCGAGGAGTTAGACACTTTACAGGCCTCACTTTGAGTTGGACTTAAAAATTATGGTAAGCCATTTGTAGCCTTGAAATAAAATACATTCAGAAGCCAAACGGAAGTATTTTAGAATTTTAATAAATTTCACATCACGATCATAAAATCTCCTCGATTGTAACAAAAAATATTGATTTTAATCAACATTTTATGCATTTTTAAAGAGCTGTAACAAATGAATTTCCAAGAAACTAATGGCTTTCCATAATGTTTAAGTCCAACTTAGAGTTAAGTTCAACTTGGGATCTTTGTGGAACACCCTTTTGAAAACGGCCACATTCGGGCAAAAAGCATGTCATATTCGGGTAAAATAATGTCATATTCGGGCAAAGTCATGTTATTTTCTGGCAAAAAAACGTCTCATATTCGAGTGTAATCGTATCATTTCCGACTAAACCATACAAAACATTTTCGAGGCGAGGACCCCATTTTTCTTGTCAAGTGAAAAGGCGGGAAGGATAATTACTCCCCCGAGTAAAACGTGCCCCTTCGCCCTTGGCATACACAAACAACGGATACATTATATGAAAGATATGCCATCTGCGCCATTTTGTTTATTTTCCACTGCGTATTTGAGCAGGAATTAATAATGTTTTGATATTATGCTGGTGAATTTTATAACTTTTTTTCCCTTCAAATATCTTTATTTACTTCCTTATGAAATTCACTACCTCTATTATGTAAACTCAAACGAGAAAAGAAAACCGATCGAGAACAACATGTTTTGCGTGATGACGGGGAAACCTCTTATTTCGGTTTACTTATGGCCATACACGTTGAAAGTGGAGTTACTCCCCCCTTATGTCTCTAAATGAAAAGACCTTTGTTATATAGACCCCGGCTCGTTATCAATATTATTGATTAATTTCGCCACTGACGAGAGTTAGGTTAATGTAACGTTCGTTAGGCCTATTATTTTGCTTTTGCGTGAATTTCATATACCGCAATATATTCAATTTTATTCTTGCTTCCAACAAAATATTACAAATTAATTATTACAATTTATACAAAATAGAGATATACATATTGGAAACAATATCGATAGACAGATAGATATAGATATATCAATAGTTATAAAACGGGTAGAATAATCCCTGCATTCTGATTGGTCAATTAGTGTGTAAAAGTTTTTTACTGATACATAAAATAAAATAAAATCAAATCAAATCAAATACATTTGAATTTATGTCATTTAATAAAATTTAAAAAATTTTAAATTTTTTATATCATTTACAAAAAAAAAAAAAAAAATCTATCATTTACAAAAAAATGATATAAAAAAATAATTTAAATAAAAATTTAAAAAATTGATATAAACAAATTCATTTAAAATTTTTTTTTTTTTAATGTGAAAATCAAATTTTTCTCCAGTCATGCGTCGGTAAATTAGCCATGGGTCGGTACTTTTGCAGCCATGGGTCGGTACTTTTGAAGCCACGGGTCGGTACTTTTGAAGCCATGGGTCGGTAAATTTAGCCAATTTAACCATTACTGGGGAAAAGTCTGATTTTCACATGATTCACAGGCATATTTCGTGGATCGGTGAGAATTGTATGCACTCTTTAACTTTGGAAATGGTCTAAAACCCACTCGCTGCGCTCGTGGGTTTAAACCATTCCAAAGTTAAACTCGTGCATCCAATTCTTACCGATCCACTCATGCCTGTGCATCATTTGTATAATAGTTAATTGCATACATTAAATAACACATTAACTGATTGCTTAATAAATACATCAATATTAATACAAAATGCATAAATTAGTAAATACATAACAAAATAATAAAGAAACGGGTGAAGGAAAAATGTTAGTAAAAAATAACGTCCCCAACCAATACAGGCGCAGATAATACGGAGGTAACTCCACATTCAGAAAGCCCCTTTGATATGAAACGAATATACACTAGCTTTTCTAACGGAGATATCGATTTCCATTCTAATTTTATCCATGCGGATCAAATATTATCAAGGCCAGTGTACTGATAAATGATTCAGGCTATTAATTACCAATTTTATACAAATGTACACCATTGCTGCTACAATGGACAATTTTCTTTCATTAATAACTATTTTTAAATTTCTAGTGCTTGTTCAGATGCCCTTTAAACAAATAATATTACGTGTGCGCAACGATTATTTAAAATTTAAAGAATAAACCCTCCATTAATTCCAGATAAAAATTATCAGCCTACACTATACATACATATCATTTTCCGATGATAGTTAATCAAAGTAAAGTATGTCAACTTGAAACGCGTATATACTATATATATCCTTCTGAGCATCAAACTCAATCAAATAATTCCATTATTATAGTTAAGAAAAACAAATAGTCCCGACGGATTTTAAAACTAAATTGAATGGCAGTGTCGGAAAAGTTATTTCGAACATTCATTTTGATTGCTATTTCAATTCCACTTATTTCGTTTTCAATTATTTACATTCAAAGATGAGTTATGTTACATAATGATTCACATTGTAGGGGGTAAAAGTTCATATTTTACTTTTTTTTCGTTTGACTTTGAGTAGTTTCACGAAACTGTGTTTAATTTTCCTCGAGTATAGCGATACTTTAAATAAATAGGGACTGTGTCAACTCTTCGAGGATCAAAGTCCACACTCCGGCGTGTTTGTTCAATTATTAGTGATTATTGAATGATAACCTTTATTACGCACGTGCATTAAAAATGCTTTTAAAGACAGAATAGACAATGCCATTATTTACTGTATTTATATACTATAGTGCATTTTATATTGTTACATTTTATTGTATACTGCATTTTCATACCACGTCTTTGATATGCGCATACTCATTACTATTATACTGTCATTGAGCAGTCACAACGTATTATATCTTATTATATCATCATATTTTATATTATATCTTATTATATCATCATCATGGATAATTATAAATTGTATAGCTATATGAAAGACTTGTATAAACATGCATAGAGCATCGTGTCGTCATGGTGATATGAGAGCAAAAGATGAGGCGGACGGGATGATATCAATCTATATCCGCAAGTTTGAACTGTATACGAGTACAATCCGTTATATTAGCCGCTAAAGACAGGTGTGAATGTACCTACATTGATATACCGTTTACGTCAAACGACACATCAAACATGCAATATTAATTAAATTGAAAAGCAACAATATACAGTTCATATTATACTTACCTTTTTAAGTAGTGTCAGACTACTCCAACAATGCCATGGATGCTACTGTTTTGCAATGTAGATCATTATTTTGAGTATGCAATATAATTGTCGTCTACAGCTCCATGTCTGAAGAGGCGAGTCGTATACTGTTATATACAGTACTGTAATGCTAATTAATATCACGTGCTAAACGTGAGACAGCTGATGTCAGTTTAAGTCCCAGAACTGATAATTAGTTATAGTAGAGGATTTTACCGTACTCCTACAAAGTGTATAGACTCCCACAAAAATCCATGCAAGCTCGAAAATTCATGATAGCAGTAGTAGTATAACGATCGAGTCTACATGTTGATATAGTTCTCGTGCAATATATTATACTGCACTTCACGTGCTGACTGGAGGTGCGAATCGATATAAGGTAGCTAGCTCTATGTCAATACAGTATTTAATCAGAAATAACCAACTTGTATGTACATGGAGAATAGAGACTGATCAATGTTTCGGTCTAGGAGGTATTGTGTTTTCTACTCTCTCGCGAATTGTTGTGTTATTCTACATTGATGCGAGCCAATGAGTCTAATCAACTCGGTGACTGGAACCCCCTCAATCAGCCCCGCTCAATTGTATTATTTTTATAATCGTACTTCCGCTTCCCAAGTGGCATATAATTATGTACGTTAAATAATTATGATTATAATATGCAATATGCATATACATGCACTCGTAACATTTAAAGGGATTTACGTGAGTAGGCCTATCTAATTTGTTGACATAAGCAACAAATAATAAAGGGTCGATAGATGATGTGTATTTCTGGGATCCGATATGTCCACTAAACTTTGAGAGATGTCCGAGTACTAATTATTGTGTTGTTGTTGTTGTCGTTGTTGATGTTGATGTTGTTGTTGATGTTGATGTTGTTGTTGCTGGCGTAGCGTGGTGGGACTAATTGGGGAGGGAGGGGGGGGGGGGGGGGGGGGGTTGCACACAAGACATTTGTATTCGAAAGCTGGGCTACATTGACTAACAATTCATTATCATTTTTGTTTTCACAACATGCTACTAACATTGTTGTAAATCTGAATTTAGCATTTGGTTTCCTTTAAAGGGACTTTATTGTCCAAATCCTCAAAATCCACTTAGAATTCTAGCGGTTCCCTCATACCTTGTTGTATTCGTATCAACAATAAAAGCATGGGACAGGTTTTGGTTTTCCAAATTTCCTTTTCGTTAAAAAGATATGTACGATGTTTAGTGTTCAGAATGTTAAATTATCCACTAGACCGTCAAACCGTGTACAAAGTGAGTGCAACGAGTTAGTGAATATCACTTTGCACATTTGCTCATTACTCGGCCATATTACGTCCATTTAACTTGAAATTGTCACACTACACCCAGTGGACATATGAGATAACAACAATATACATTGTATCAACCAATCATAACTTCTTGCACATGTCAACAAAAGTTACTATAATTATATCCCTTTAATTAGTTCTTCTGACGAATCGATCACGCACAATTGTAAGTTCATTATCAGTATGCGCTCAGGTGAAGAATACAATCGTGTGTGAGAAACATCATTTGTTGTATCACATCGTGTTTGTATTCGCCATTGTTATCGAGACAAACGTTCACATTGAAATTGTACAATTGTATATTAGTACAGTAATCTATACTACTCATAGACAGAGAAGACATATAAAAGAAGACATTACAGGGTGTTTATAAAAAAGCGGAACCCAACTTTCATCCGCAATAATTTATTTAATAAACATAATTATATTTATTGCAATATGTCATACCAAAGGTAGATTCATACTCTTTCGTTTGATACCATGACACCATGAAACAAGTTTTGACAGTTCCGAAAGGTGTTGCAAAACTGAAGGCGTTTGCCTTGTTACAGTTACTGAAATTGATTGAAGACATTTGTCAGGCTTTGCGCTTGAATATTGAGACATTAATGGCCCGGTCAGATATCAACGGATAGCGGAAACGAATGCCCAACGAATAGAAAATTTGCGAAATGAAATTATCCGTTGATGAAAGTCGTCTCCATTGCTTTATGTACAAAACATAGAACAACGTACATCACCGGACAAGGAACGGACAAGAAACGCATACGAACGGAGATGAACGGATGGAAAATTTAGCTCTCCGTTTGACGTCCGTTTACGCAATCCGTTGATATGTGACCGGGCTATGTAGAGTCTTACCTCAAGGGATAACTGATGTTAATAGCCCGGTCATGCACATATCAACGGATTGCGCAAACGGATGTCAAACGGAGAGCTAAATTTTCCATCCGTTCTATACGTTTCTTGTCCGTTCCTTGTCCGGTGATGTACGATGTTCTATGTTTTGTACATGAAGCAATGGAGACGACTTTCATCACCGGATAATTTAATTTCGCAAATTGTCTATTCGTTGGGCATACGTTTCCGATATCCGTTGATATCTGACCGGGCCATTAAAGGGATCTAGTAACTTTGTTGAGATGTGCAAAAACTGATGAATGGTTGATGCAATGTATACTGTTGTTATCTCATATGTCCTCAGGGTATTGTGTGAAAATTTCAGGTCAAATGGACAATGTATGGCCAAGTAATGAGCGAAAATGCAAAGTGATATTGGGTGATATTCACCAACTCACTGCATTCACTTTGTACAGGGATGAAAATCTCGCCCGGAGATTTTCTTATCTAAATACTTCAATCATACATATCTTTGTAATGAAAGGGAAATTTGAAAAACCGAAAGCTGTCCCATGATTTTATTGTTAATACGAATACAACAAGGTATAAAGGAACCGCTAGAATTACAATTTTATTTTGAGGATTTGGACAATGTTACTAAGTCCCTTTAAGGGTAGCAATGGCTCGCATTGTAATAATACGCATTAATGATCAATTACTACTTCAGTAGACGAATCTTTGAAGATGTTGTAAAGCCTCTGTTGATTCAGGAAAAGGCGTGAAATCAATTGGAAATGGAATTCAGGTAATTGTGAAAACATATATGTGGCGTACAGAGAGGGGGGGGGGGGGGGGGGGCTCTTAGACCAGAGCCCCAACCCTCCCCCCCCCCCCCCCCCCCCGGCCAGTGGCGTAATGAGCAACAACTTTTTTGGGGGGCTAAACCAAATCCGCATGACAGCCGGATATTGCGAGGGAGCGAAGCGACTGAGCGGGGGGAGGGTGTGGGAGGGGGGTGTCCCCCCTGCCAGTGTAGGGAGCTTTTGCATTTTTGGATTTGGAACTGTGCAATCTGATGTATACCTAGGAAGGAAATTCTGACTTGACGACATGTACTATAATGTGGGTAAGTGCGTCATGATTCTACCGACCTGAAAATAAGGTCATATTTGTTTCATAAAGAAAATCAAATATGCACCCCAAAATAATATTCGCAAAGTGACATATATATACAGTTCAAACAGTGCATACACAGTCACATTGTACATATTACAATAACATGAACAAAGTATTCCAAGCGTAGACGATACCGATTCCCGAGGGAACGAAGCGACCGAGAGGGGGAAGGGTGATGGGAGGGTGTGATGGTAGGTGGGTATCCGTCCGTGCACGGTAAGGGTGCTTTTGCAATGTTTTACTTGAAATTATGCAATCTGGTGCATACTTAGGAAGGAAATTTGACTTGACATGAAGTAAAATCTAAGTTATTTTGTCTAAATAAATACCCTTTTTTTTTGGGGGGGGGGGGGGGGGCCCCAAGCCCTCCACCAGTACGCCAGTGCCCCCGCTTGTCCTTATTATTGTACCCCTATATATTTCTCAGTGGCTACTCCGACCTCCCAAGCAGAGAACCGTGTTTAATCAATCTGATTCTCTTCATTCATAAAGTTTCATTTTCAGAACAGCAACAACAAAAACTAATAGTCAAAAACACAAAATGTGTCAGGTCATTCTTCTGAGGTCTTCAACGTCCTGTTGGGAAGTACCCATTCACATTGTATTATCTTCCCTAACAACATGTACTCTCACTACGTATTCCAATCTGGAGTTCTAACGAGTCTACCCCTAACCAATTAGCAGTGTAGACAAATAATATGTGTTCTTCGTATTTTTTTGAGAAATGGTGATTCCTAGCAATTCATAAAACATCAGACTTATAGTTGAACCAGTCATAATGCAAATTTTCATTTAAAGTTAGCCTATTTTTAAGATAGTGATGATAAATAAATTATGTCTTTCACAGCGCTTTCCAAAATTATGCACATTTTCATTCAGTTAGCCTATGTTGTAGTGAAACACACCATGCCTTTCACAGCGCTTCGGAACTTTTGAGAGAAGAGTGTGTAGATGAAAGGGTTAACAGCGTTACCGGCGAAAGACAGGACGCTGAGTGATGTATGTATATTACTTTCTAAGTATGTCTCGGGGAGCAGCCCCATCCCATACAAACCAACGGAGATGAACATCGGGACGAACGATACGAGGAAGGCGGCAACCATTACAAACATCATTCTGAGGATGTTATTTCTTGCGATGCCATGGAAGGTCCTTCTCTCTGGGTTTTGCCCTTTGGCCAACTTCGATTGGCGTTTCAGCGAGACAGCTATCATGACGTGGCTAACGAGGATGAACACCACCGGGATCAACAGCACCAGAAGACATCTTGCCATCGGCAAAGCTACAGACAGAGCAGATCCGTAGATGCCACTTTCGCACGCGTTGTTTTGACGGGTAACGACAATTGGCATGGGTGCGGTAATGACTGGAGCCAATACCCACACCATTGTGAGGTAGACACTCACGCGCCGTCGGGTCACGATGAGTTTCAAACGCAGCGGGGAATGAACGGCCACTACGCGTTCGATGATGATGCCCATCAGCGCGTAGACCGAAGGGAATGCGCAGGTGTGGGCGAGATAATTCGTAAAGACGAACTTACAGTAGGCCGTCCCTAGTGCTGTGGATGGGATGTCTCGCGGCACCGGTAGCTGGATGGCGAAGATCGACGTCAGCATATCGGCAATCGATAGAGATCTAATGAAGACGTCGGTAGTTTTGGCGAAAATCCCTCGTCTACACAAAGTCAGAATCACCATGAGGTTTCCAAATATCCCGAGTCCCGACACGAGTAGGTGATTAATGATCCACCAGGACAGAGGATAATCCCAACCCCAGGAAACGGAGACATCCTCCGTGGAGGAATTCATGGCAGATGCTTCGCCTATCACAACTTCGCGTATAGTAAACTACACGCTGTCGAATGTGGTAGAAATCAGCTCAGTCGTCACATCAGTTTGAACGCCGTCAATATCAAAGCTTGCCAAACGAAACAATTATCTAAATTGTCACTGTCAGAACAAATTTTCCTCCAAGTTATTAAAAAAACTTACGTAGTGGATAGGATAAAGAAAGGTTGAACATTGAAAGAGACGTCAAGTCTTCTTGACGTTAATGTCGTTGTCTTCGTTTCAAACGTATCGTGTAGAGAACCGCCACTGCGCGTTCGACTATGATGCCAATCACCGAGTAGAGTGTATTTGTAAAAAGATTACCAATGATTTTTCCTCATTTTTGCTAAGCCCCGCCTCTTAAGAAAAAGAGTGAAATTCTGGTTTTGAAATCATGGTCAATCACTACTCAGTCTCTAATAAGAGCATAGGCGTAGGAGGCGGGGGCTGGGGGCCGGGGGCTGCACCCCCCCCCCCCCCCCAATGTAGTTTCGAAAACGGCCATATTTGGGCAAGAAGCACCCAACTCATATCGTATTCGGGCAAATTCATATCATATTCGGGCAAATTCATATCATATTCGGGCAAATTCATATCATATTCGGGCAAAAGCATGTCATATTCGGGCAAAATCATGTCATATTCATGTTTTTTTCATAACTAATGGTCTCGCCCCCCCCCCCCCTGCTTACACGACTCTCAACCAATGGTCTCGGCCTCGAACATTTTTGCCGACGAAATAACACCCCCCTTCAAAATACCCTGGGTATACATTATTATTAGGCTAATGTTGCCTCATCACGTTTGAAGCAACTCTCATGCCCGCTTTATATAGCCATCATTAGGACAAGACAGCCACTTATATAGGAAGTTTGATTGAATAACAAATCTATGAAAATTATAAGGCTTATTGACGTTTCTTTCGTATTTGTTTCAAACGAACCGTCCCTGTGCGTTCGACTATAGATGCTGATTACCGAGAAGAGTATATTAGGTTCACGGCTAACTATATACAATCATGGCTTTTTTTCACTTAAAGCGACCCCAGACACCTGAAAGTGTCAACCATTTTTTAAAATTAATACAATGTGACTGTGATGTTTGTTTTAAGTAATGAAGAGATAATCTAAAACAATTTTAAAGCCACTTTTGTACATTTAAAAAAGATGTGTAGGTCTTATGAGTTGTTGGTGTTAGGTGCAATTATGTGCAAAATAACTGGCTGTGACGGATTAACGGGATGCGCAAAAAGTGATGAATTGTTGGTATTTTTGTGATCTAAAGGTTCAGATAGAGCCCAGACGGAGTAGGCGTTGGATGGATGGCATCAGAGATTTTGGGGGTATTACATGGATGCGACAAGCACAAAAAAAAGAATAAAATGGAATGGTGATGAAGAGGCCTTCCCTCTGCAGTGGAGAGGCATAGGCTAGATAGATAAAATATGTCCACTTTAATTGTGTGAAAATTTCACGCTAAACGGATGTTATATGTCTGAGACTACATGAGCGAAAATGCAAAGTGATATTCTCTGATTCATTGCATTGATGTTGTACACGGTTATAACTTTCCAGTGGATAATTAGAAATCCGGACACTTCAATTGTAAATATCTTATAATTATCGAAAGGGAAATTCGAACAGCCAAAACATGTTCCATGCCTATATTGATTATACAAATACAACAATGTATGAGAGAAACACTAGAGTTCTAAGTAGGTTTTTTGGATTTAAACAATACTAGATCCCCTTAAACCGTAACTGACTAGAAGGGATGTTATTGCGTATACCTATAATGGGCTAAGATACCTAGTTATCACATCGGAATGATTCAAATTACATTGTTTGTTTCATGACGAGAAAGCAATGAAAAAGGGTACAGTTAACTTAATTTTTTAGTAACCATGGTAACTAAAACTTAAAAGGTATCTTATTCAATGATGCTTGAAGTGTAGACAAAAACATATCAACGGCTAACTACATGGCTGTTTTCACTTAAAGCGCCCACAGACACCTGAAATTTTCATCCATTTTAAAAAATTAAACAAATGTGACTGTGATGTTTTTGGTTAAAGTAATAATACAATGAAGAGATAATCTAAAATAATGTTGAAGCCACTTTGGTACATTTTAAAAAGATGTGTAGGTCTTATGAATTGTTTAATTAAAACTATCGAATAAATGTGGGCCCCACATTTATTCCAAACGGATATATTTATGGATATTTCAGCTGTTTTTTAAACCGATTTTGATCAAACAAAGTTGATTCTGTAATTTGTTTATGTTTGCTTTTTCAAATTTTCTTCATACATAAAACGCAATCAGGGCGGCTATTTATTAGTTAAAAGAGGGTCGCTATTCATAATGTAGGAAGAGGGACGCCTGTTATCTTTGAATGATAGCGACCCTCTTCTTACATTGTGAGTAGTAAGTGACCCTGATTTCGTATTATGAATAGCGACGTCTTCTTACAGCCCTTCCTAGGATTATGAATAGCGACCATTTTCTTATATTATGAATATCGACCCTGATTTCGTATCATCAGCGACCCTTATGAGTGGAGACCTCTGATATAAATTATGAATAGCGACCCTTCCTCTTCATTATCAATAGCGGTCCTTATGTCTTTATGAGTAGCGACCCCTTTTCGTGTTATGAATAGCGGTCCATCAGTATAGGGAAATATAACGAATAGCGGTCCTTAAGAAAAGCGAGGTTACCCCGTGAAATTTTGAAAGCTCCTGACTGTTTTTAAGGTGAATGAATTACGTGAATGGTGTATTATCAAAGAGGAGACAGGTCTTTCCAATGGGGGTCTGTTCGCTATAAGGACCGCTATTCATAAAAGTCATTATTCAGGAGGACCGCTATTCATAATCTAAGAAAAGGATCGTTATTCATAAAAACTAGATCGGGGTTGCTATTCATAGTACAAACTGAGGGTCACTATAATAATTCATAATACGAAATGAGGGTAGCTATTCGTAATAAGAAATAGGGGTTGCTATTTATAATGTAACAAAAGGGTCGCCTGTAATCATTTTTTTGATAGCGTCCTTCTTACATTATGAAAAGCGACCCCGATTTCGTTTAATGAATAGAGACCCCTATGAGTAGTGACCCACATAGGAATTATGAATAGCGACCCTTCCTCCTTATTATGCATATCAACCCTTATGAATAGTGACCCCTTTTTCGTTTTATTAATAGCGGTCCTTCAGTATAAGGAAATATAAGGTTACGAATAGCGGTCCTGATGATAGCGAGGAAGGTTACCCCTTCTAATGATGCTTATCCCTTAAGGGGGAAAGTACCCTGAAACAGGGACATTTATTTTTATTTTTTCATTTTGTATTTTTTTAATGCAGGTTATTTAGAAATATTTAAAGAACATCCTGGAAAAATTTGAAGGAAAAATATGCACAGTAAATATCTCAAAATTAAGTTCAAAGTCGGTATTGTCTTTCCTCTGCTAAGAACAGTGTGTGTCCCACCTATAGCAATCTATGTGAGTTGAAAGGGTTTAGAACAGTTTATTAGACATGTTGTTAATTATTTAATTAATATTAATTACATTTATTTATCTAATTTTCAATAATATTTACTATTTAATGTTTATAGATGTTTATATTGGTTTTTTTTTTTATAATCGCCATTAATTACCGTGTATTTCAAATTAAGGGAAGTTTCTTGGCATGCAATATGTAATTCTTTTTATTTCCTTTGTTTTCTCAGAATGTGATTTGCATATGAATGGGTGACACATGTGTAAGGATTTAGTGAAAATGGAATGACCTAGAGTGCTGAAATTTGGTATGGTGCTTTGTTAGTGTGTGTACTTTAAACTGAGTTAATGAATGTACATGGTTTATCTTTGATGTCTAATTATTAGTGCATGAATATATAATTAGGTGATCGGAAAACTAATTAATACTAATTCATAAACAAATCACCCAAGGTCATATTTTTACACAATTCTGTTAACTCAGTTTTGAATATATGATACATGGATCATATTGTCAAAGTTTAAATGAATTTGAATTATTGGTTTTTGAAAAAAGCTTACACATGAATTTTCTTATGTATTTCTTTATATGCAAATTAGGTCACATGGTGTCGGATTACAAATCATGTAAAAAGATCCGTAGTCTGACGTAGTATCATAATACATTCATTTCAAGGGTTAAAAGCTATTGACAAAGTCATACTAACATGAACTAGTTCAATTTTTATTATAGGGTACTTGCCCCCTTAAGTTTTATATAAGAAATGACTTGATAATTTATTTAGTATCTACTTGTTTTGTTTTGTATTATGTTCATGATGTATGTGATGTATAAATGCTGTATATTTAAGTTGTGTGAATACTTTTCCCCCCTTTTTTTACTTTTGTGAAGTTAATGGTCGGACCAATCATTCAAGGAGTCTAATTATACAAATGGATATTACAGTTCCGGGGGTGTTTCACAAAGAAATATTTTGTCATTATGACAAATTTGTCATAATCACACATTTTTATGGTGCATTAAAGGGACCTTTTAGTCACAATTTGGCCAAAATTTAGCCAAATTTATGGAAAATCTGCATAAATTGGCCAAATTTTGGCACAAATTACGCAAACTTTCGGCCAAAATGTCCCTTGACAGCCACCACCAAAAATGTTCATTATGACAAATTTGTTATGACACAATATTTCTTTGTGAAACAACTGAATTAGTAACTGAAACTTGTAAGTTATCATTAAAAACTAAGTTATAATTCAACGATGCTTGAGTGGTAGAAAACATAAACGTCTAAAAAGTTACAGGGCTGTTTTCATTTTAAAAAGCAACCTTTTACGCAAGAGGCCGCCCTCCAGGCACTTGAAAGTTTCAATAAATTTTTAAATAAAAATATGTGAATGTGATGTTTGTTTGTAATAATTATTAAATAGAGAGATCATCAACAACGACTTTAAGATCAATTTGGTACATTTCCAAAATATGTAGGATTTATAATATTATAGTTTCTTTAATTATTAAATCTGATAAATTTATGAATATTTCAGCTCTTTCTGAACCGATTTTGATCAAACAAAGTTTTATTCTGTCTTTAAAATTGTGTGTTTTCCAAATATTACACTTAGTTGTTCATTACCTCACAAACAATTGAAGTATTTTGTTTTTCGGTGTGATCTCTCGTTACGTCAATGTCAACGACTAGACAAGACAATTTGAGCGCACATACATTTACACAAAATAAACAACACACACACACAAACAAACATAACCACACCCTCTCAAGTTCAAAACAGTTACATGTTTCACGCTGAAACAATGAGAACATCATAAATCTGCAAGTAGTGTTAGCAGTGCGATTTCTATTTAATTGAACAATCTGTCATATTGTCTATCAGAAGATATTTAAAAGTATTTCATTTTGAACATTGGGTGGACCTAGTGAAATTTGCTGAAATCATGCACAACTACTGATGTTCACTGCTAAATATTGATAACGCTCTGTAATATTATCATTCTACATCTATATATATCAGAATCTGATTGTAAAATCAAATGGATTTGACTGGAGTCGCATCATTATCACGTCATCTTATGAATGTAGAATTGTAGATAGTTAAGTTATCATCTTCTGACCCAGAGGGGCATACAAACTTTATGCCATAACATAATAGACTACTAGATAATTGATTCTCATTAGATTTGACCTAAATACTAGCTTATAAATTAGTATCCATTTCATACCGTAATGCACTGGTTGCTACATTGCAAATAATCAAGAATAAACGTACTATAGAAATGCAAGTGGGAGTTTTGTTGACATTTCACCAAAACAACAAACAGCAACTGATGAATTGTACAGTAATATGTGCACTTAACGTAATTCAAAATTCATATAGGAAGCATTTTAAGTAATTGCTACAATTTTAATTCCTGCAGAAATTGTAATAATTATTTTAGTTTGTATCTCCAACATTGCCCCCCCCCCCCCCACCAACAAGTTATTATTTGTACTGTACAAAACATTTTCACAACTGAAACGCTACAATACCTATATTGACAGCTTTCATGCAACAGTTCAAATAAAGTTATATATTTCAAGAGTTGTTCAATCTAATCTGTAAAATTCTTCGGTTCTACAAGCTTATAGGTTTAATAAAGGTTTGTTTATACGGCAGGGGTACATGTATACATCAAAATCACAACAACAACTTGAGAAATTAAAAATAATTGTCACTCTTTGAAAATAACAAGGTGTGTTTTTCAATTGAACACTAATAAAATGTGATATAATTACGGTTTATGTATGCATAATAATAGAAGCGAATAATGGGTATATCAGAAAGTCATAAATATACTAATGCACCGATAGAAATGTACACTAACTTTGTTAACATTGTGTCATGAATTAGGTGGCAGAGGGTTTTATTCAATCACGCTTTAAAGGGTTTTAACAGATTGTGTTTAAATGGTTTATATGTTTTACTGAAAGTTTGCAGTAATAGTTTAATAAATAAAAGTATGATGTAGACTACAATTGAATTGTCAAACAAGTTTGCCTGTTGATGATGTAACAGACTTAACCTACTTTGGTTTACAAAAGAATCTTGCACTGACAACTTCCACTAAACTCATAACTCATAACTTGTCTAAAAGCAAATACTTAATAAATAACAAAACATACACATTATCTGAAACAAACAAAAAATTAATATAAGATTGAGTTTTTGCACTAAAGACATATACTTATTCAAAGCCGTGCAGTATGACAATATTTCAGTTTATACATATTATATGATAAAATTCGTTTTTATAAGAACATAGAATGGTATATCACTATACAGATGGGATATAACAGGTAAAACATAACTGCAAAGAATACAAACAAAATAAAATAGAATACTCTGCTCTTACAAATATATAATAATTCTACACTGATATACAGACAAATATCATGAATTGGTTTTATTTTTGTATGGGTGTGTGTTTATTGTAACTACAGAAAAAAACGAAACAGTAACTTCTTTTCTTAAAGATTGTATAAAACTAATGCCACAATACTATGGAAACTAAGGAAATTTGTTTAAAGTAATAAATCTTTAAAAAATGGACAAAGTAGAAGGAATTGGATTAGACATAGCTATATTTCTTAATTTCTGGCATTCGATTGAGAGGACACATTTATTCTAAAGTTAACTTTATCAACCACTTTGATTTGGTTTCGCTTGAATTCTCCTTAGATCCAAGACCAAGTAATTTAGGGACTGGTCCTGAACGGAATTATTCAAATCCTGATCAAGGCAAATCACATGATCATTCAACATCAGGTCAAGAACTGGCATTCACCAAATCTTTTATAGTTTCATGAACTTGCCTTTCTCTATTAAATGGAGTTTTGACATTAAAGGAAACCGATGATATTCAATATAACTATATCAGCAGAGAAAACGTGTACATCGGTTAAGAGTAATGTACAGCTGGATGGCTAGGGAGTGCAGACAAAATAAACTATTATGTAGTTGCATTTGTGAAAGTGAATGTGTCAAAACCAAATGCTATCTGATACGCACTGCAGATTTAAAAAAAATTATAATAATACTATGTACATGTGATTACTTAAACTCCTACAATCCCAGAAAAACTGTTTTTGGTGTTTTTTTGAGATGCATATAAAGAAACGGACTAAATCTAGTATCAAGTCACATACAACTCTACATGCGGTAGGAAGTAGTCTTAAATCCATGCACGTTTGATTTACACATTAATGACACAACTGGCACACTGCACTGCCACGCCACCGGGGGTTAAGCCTCATGGTGCCGGGAGTGCCACATTGCACTATACACTTCACACTCCTCATTCACAGAGCTGCATCAATTGGCAGGATAACAATTAAAGGAGGACAATGGAACACTGGCTTGCAAATTCTTGTTTTTAACATCGAGTACCGAGGTGTGATGTCACAGGTGCTCGTATGACGGCATTATGGATAACTGCATGTTTCTAAAACAATGTTTGATAGCACAGCTGAAAATTGTGGTTTAGTGGTTGCTAAGAATGCAATCACCCAGCTCCAACCCACTAGCAAACATCTCAAACCAAAGGAAAGTTGTTTATAACCGTTACTTTCTTAAAACACAGAACTGTGATTTCATCACCATGGTACTCCATAAGAGGCTGAATACGGCGCGCGGGTAACAATAACGTTATTGTCTGAATATTAAACAGAGGGCTGCAAATATGATTTATATTGTAATTACGGCCACTCCGGCCATTTCAGATAAATGGTCATAACTTTGTTACTTTCTAAACGTTTTTGTTCAAACTTTCACAGATTATTTCCCCCAAATTAGTCCCTTACAGTGAAAGCAAGCATTTACAAGGGCTACCTCACCCTTTAATACATGTACATGGCACATCTGGTTTCCCATAAGCAATGGAATAAAACCTTTTTTCATTTTTTTTTTCAGGAACAACATGGACATGAAATTCACAGATATGCAGCACAGAATGACATTCATTGTCAAATGGACACGGGTGTGGTAACAGACACACGCACACATACATACGTCTCTCAAGCTGCGCTTACATCGTGAGCTCCGCTATTAATCATCTTTGTGAATATAACTAAGGCAGTGACATGACATCACGATCATACAATAATATTAAAGAAGTGATCTCACAGACCAGAAAACGCAATATCCATTACAGCCAAGTTATTTACAAGCGGTGTGCTCTTCAAAAAAGCAACTTTCCGATTTGACCATAATTGTTTTGTTTTTTTGTTCAAAAATCTACAAAGAAATAGTTTATCAGTTTGTCTCTATATACAATCTTATTCATTCAATCATAAACTCAATACTATCATCTATTTCATTCGTCATTTTTTGCATGTGACCAAGCGAGTTGAAACACAAGCAATATCCGTCTCAAACATCAACTATTTGAAACACAATGTTTAAGTTCCTATTCATTGATGTGTTTTTTGGATTTGTTCAAAATGTTTTCATGTAAAAGGAAGAATTTACAATATAATTATCAAGTTACTTTACAAAATGTCCCGTTCTTTTCCGAACATTTATATAGTTGATACAATTATCTGTCAATATTTAATAGTATACATGGTTATATATCATTATATCATCACTTCATTTAATACTAAATCAAGATATTAAGAAAATTATACATCACAATGCTGTAAAATCAAGGTTCTTTTATAATTAAATCAAATTCCACCAATTTCATTTTATTTTCTGGGAGAAAAACTAAGCCATATTTAAAGTGAAAAGTACAAATTCAATCCAAATTGCATTTAATTAATCACAATATTACATGATTAAAATGCTCATAAAATCACAATTCAAATTGTTTTTCCTTTAGATAAAACTTTAACTTTGTTCAAAAGTCGCTTCTAGCGCACAATATTTTGATGTCAAAAGGGATGAAATAAATAAATAGTGCAAACATGTCAGAGTTTTGTTTCCCTTCACAATATCAATAACGTGGATCGAGGATAGAGTTGCAACTTGCCCAAAGAAGACGCCATATAAAATGAGAATAGTTTATTTTGTAAACTTGATATGAAATGATATGATGAACGCACCACCCAACTCTGCCTCCGGGGTGTGAGAGTGCACCTTGCACCATGTGGTAGATAACTGGGGCCCCTAATGACCTCCTCATCCAGGAAGGGTCAACTCGGGGCTACCATGGTTACGAATGCTGCTGGACATAAGTGCAATAGTCAAGAAAGGTCCGCAAGACTGAAAGAATGCTAAATTTAATGAACTACATGTATGTACAGAAGCCCCAAAAGATCTGCAAGACTGAAAGAAGGCTAAATTTAACAAGTTAAAATCAATGAGTGACCCCAAAATTGTGGTGGAGAGAGGATTAACCCTACCAACAATTTGTTTTGTTTTTCAGTTGATGTTTTGGTTAAAAAAAAAAAAAATCCAATCAAATTAGATTGTTGAGTTACCGTTGTTGGGCAAACATTCAATCTTGCGGGCCTTGGCTGCATGTGCACTAGCTGCTTTACATCCCCATTCATGTGCACGGCGTCTTATAACCTGTTCCTTACTACTAGATCTTGCAATCCCCATAGAGTTCATACAGGGTCGATTACGTTCACGCAGGCAATGGGATAAGGCAGATGTGCTGGTGCCAAGGTAGCGATTGAGCCAGGAGCCTTTGAGCGTGCGTATAATATAGAGATAAAGGGCACAGTTCAAAATACTGTGGTTCATCGTCTTCATCAACATCAGCATCGTCATCATCATTATCGTCATAATCACTTCCCCAGCAGTGGCAGAGTTTGTCCAATATGGTGGTGGCAGCCTATTAGTCTGACTTGAAGCATCTAGGTTTTGAATTGAAGAGAAGAGAAGAGAAGAGAAATAAATAAATAAAGCAAGAAACATGAATGAGTGAAAACGGTGCACATGAACAATCAAACATGCACAAATAATCACAACACACTAAAATTCACACGCACACACACACACACCTACTCACACATATACGCACACGCACCCACACACACACACGTACACACTCGCAGACATACAGACACAGACAGTTAGGTGGTAGTAATGCAGTCTTGAAAGATGATGTACATTATAATGATGTTAACCTGCACAAGTGCTTCCCTTATGGCAAGGATGCATGATGTGCAATATATCGTACGATTCACCCCAACACTCACACACACACATACATACATACATACATACATACATACATACACGTTAACATTAAAGAGTTTCAAGATTCATGATAATTATTTCCCTTTACCGACAAAATAAAATGTACAAACAACTACTCATATCGAGGGTTTATATTTGATGATATGATTAAAAGTACAATATATTAACTTTTTTTCTTCAATATTTTGTTTAAGCAGGTTTATTCATAATTATTTTGCCATTGGGCTTTATCGTAAGCATATACATGTACATGTATATTACCTTATGCATTTATCAAACTACACAAAAGAACATGTAATACCCCCCCCCCCCAACAAAAAAAATCAATAATAAAGAGAAACAAAATAAAATGAATTATGGTTGCTATGGTTACCCTTCAATATGAGAGAGATCAGAAGAGCAGAGCCTGCTTCTTGAATGCCACCTGCTTCCATCGCGGCATGATGTGGAAGTCCTCAAACGTCATGCCAAACGCCCGGTAGAAGTCTTCGTTTGATAGGTGGTACTACGTCACGCAGGGGGGGGAAAATACATGTAGGATTAAGAAAACATTTTTCAAAATGTAAATGTTGATGATTGCAGTTGTTCAAATGACTTTCGTTTCCTGAGAAGAACTACATGACAGAGCAAAAACAAAGTTTGTTATCAAGATTTACAAGCTCTGCTTAGGCTCTGCTTTCTAGTGGATACCCAAGTCATTTTATCTTATTGTAAATGTTTGAAAATGATTGTAAAATCATTGTACATGATTAAAAAGAAAATAGGATTAAGAAACATCAAAATGTATGTTGATGTTTTCAGTTGCTTAAATGACACCTGAAAGGAAAAACTAAACGGAGCTAGAAGGAGCTAGAAGGAGCTAGAAGGAGCTAGAAACAAAGGTTGCATTTATACGTTTTACAAGCTCTGCTTTACAGTAGATTTCTTTGTTTCCAGTGATGTTTTCTTTGCTGTCTAGTTGTAAAATGGTTGTAAAATGATTGTAAAATCATTGTAAATGATTCAAAAGAATATTTGTTAGAAAAAACATATTCAAATGAACATGACTGACTCCTTACCTCTAAGTGTCCACGGTCCACATCTTTGGGTAGTCTGTAGTTAGTCGTCGTCAGCACTTCAAGTGGGTACAACTATTTACCAGATAGGGGGTAGGGGAGGGAAGGAGGGAAGGAGGGAGGGAGGAAAACAAAATTATTAGTGGATTTCTCACTATTGTTTCTCATCTGCGCATATGTTTTAATATCAATCACAAGAGGTTTAACTGTTTGATTACTCTTGTGTTTTATTCTTCTATATTCAGATTTGTCTTTTCCTGCCTTGGAACTAAGGAAATTTCAATGAATGATTGCGTTAATGTTATTTGTTTATAAATATGTATATTTATTAAGAGAGTTAATATATGAAAAAGGGCTGCAGACATAACATATTCAATTAAACATACAAAGGGAGTTTTATATCAATGAATTGTGTGGAAAATCACTCTGATGCATAAAGGTTTATTATTGTCTGGCAGTGACAAGAAAACGTATAGGTATGTTATATGATAAGTAAGCATGATATGAGACTTCTCTTTCCTCTTATTAAATCAATCAATCACGAGTTGGAGTAAAAACAACAAGGGGGGGGGGGGGGGTAGGCTGCATGCCTGAAAGGGATCTAGTAAGTTTGTTTAATAACATGTGCAAAAATTAATTGATAAATGTGTATTTCCGTGATATCTGATATGTCCACAAATTCCATGGTAAATGAATGTCATATGACCAAGTAATGAGCGAAAATGCAAAGTGATATTTGCGAACTCTTTGCACTGACTTTGTACAGTTATAATTATCCAGTAGATAATTACAAATATGAACTTTTCAATCATACATATCTTTTAAAACGGAAGATAACATTTGGAAAACCGAAAGCTGTTTCCATGTTTCTATTTGGTAATACATATACAATGAGGTATGTAAGAACCACTAGAGTTCCACTAAAAGTAAGTTTTGTGGATTTTGACAGTCAATGTTACTAGATTCCTTTTAATAATCAAAATGCACAAATGCAAGCATTCAGGGCCAGTTACAAAGCAAATGCATTGGGGGTTTCATGCTGTTTTAATTGTAGGGATTCAGGTTTTGGGCAAAAATATTACCTTCTCAGAACCAAATCAGAAATTGAGTACAAATCAAAATCATTCTTTGTTATGTAAAATCTTTGTGAAATTACACTCAAGTCATTTGTTTAAAGGGTACCACCACCGCAAAAATAATATTCTTATAAATGAAAGGTAACATCTTTAGTAGTTCATTCCATCAACAAGTTCACAAAAATATGTTTTCAGAAAAAAAATAATAGAAAAACGCATCACCATTCTAAAGCGTGCGTTCATGGGTCTGCATGTACGAAGACTACTTTGTCCACAGCGAACGAATCGTCCTGGATTCTATTGTCTCCTAACGTACGCGTGAATAGCATTGACGCACTCGCAAATGTTTGGCCCGTATGGAACCAGGAAATAATAGTGGTTCCGTAAGTGTTGGTAATTAATTGCTTTGTTTATGAATTACACAACCCTTTGCAAAATGTTGGGTATCTATTTGATATCACAAAATGGTACCAAAACATATAATTATGTGTTGTTCTTCGCCTGGTGGTCCCCTTTAAATGTGATATGTCATATGTGGATATAATAATGCAGGGTGGTATATACTGCAAACATGAATGATTGTAATGGGAGCAGGCTTGGAAAGGGATTTATAATGGATCTGAAAAGGAGACGGGGATTTCAGGAAAAGGGTTTTAAGGATATACTTTATTAATAGTAGCACAAAAAGTGAAATAAACACCGTGTGAAAACATAGTTTTCCAAATGTTTCGCACCATAATAATAAATAAGAATATACATACATTTGTATAGCGCTTAATACACTGTTTCTAAGCGCTGAAAAATTTAAAAAAAGAGAGAAGTATTAACCAAAGAACAAGAAACTGAATACAAAAGGCAAAATCTCTGTGTTCACAACATGTTTGTTTCACTTTTCGTGCTACAATGTTTGACTACACCGACCGCAGAGCCATCGTCCTCGTACTTTATCAATATGTTTACAAAATTCTACATTCTTTTAAAGATACTGTGCTCTTTTTGGCAATCCAAATTTCAGTTTTCAGTGATGTTTGTATGTATAATTGCAAACATTAAGGGTTTAAAATAACACTTAACTCTATAACATTTTTGAAACCATTATTCTACATAATATTTGAAACTATAATTATGGTAAAAATATGTTATCTTTTCTATGAAAAACTATGATGGGCTGATTTGAAATAGATTTTAAACTATAACTTGATTTTAACTGGCGCCATTTCTGAAGCTACAAAAAAAATGTATTTGTAATCATTGACATGGTGGCTAATATAGCTGAAGAAATAAGTTTTTTTACGTATGGAAATTAAAAAAGCATCTTTTTTACCTCCTCCCCCATTTTAGACTGATGAGTTTTCAAAAGATAAGAGAGAGGGAAGGAATGTTTTTAATAAGGAACAAAATACATGTTTTGATATGGCATTATTATTAAGAAAGCATAGTATATACGTGTGACCAAACTACAAGATAAAATTATTTCTTTCTTTTCACATAACAAGGCATGTTGATTTTTGAAACTACAATTTTTCTTCTTCCTTTCAGTGTTCACTAGACGAAAAAAAGAAAAATCATAACAAAAATATGAAAAAATAAAAATGAACCAAAAGTTAAAGGAAAACAAAGTTACTAAAATTATATCTGTATAATTATAACAAAACAGTTAATTTTGTTTTTGCATAATTTGAATTTTGAACCATATGACTTGATATTATATTATATTGTGCTAATTTTTTTCTGTAGATTTGTTACACATTTTTATTCACAACATTTCATGATTGCCCAATTTTGCAGATTCTACCCAAAATATTAGTAACCACGGTGCGTCGTTAGAGTGTTAGTGCACATACCACAGGCATATGGTTCGGTGCTGAACCGTTGTCTCATGGCCAGACTCAGGAAGCTTCTAGGTGTTAACAGTTAGTGGTGTTGTTGTCATAGAGACAGCATCCGCATCATCATCATCGTCAGGATTATCAGTTAGTATGGTTGTCATGGTAACCAGCATCACCATCATTAACATTGTGCAAGCATTAATGGGTGTCACAAGACAAGATAAGATAAGACAAAAAGAAACATGCAAAATGCAGTTAGTAAAAAACCTTGGGGGAACTTTAGTGTAAATAAGTTAAGTTTTTTTCTTGTTCATGTTTAGTTAAGAGAGGGGGGTATCATATAAATATAGTTATATTTTCTCGGTTATCCTGTATCTATTATGGGAGGGATATCAAAATGCCATGAATAAATAACATTCTCCTATTGGGGTCGAAGGACAGGCACATAATTATGAACAAAGGGAGGGATTTCATAAAACAATAACTATTTATAACATTCATTTATCAGGGTTAAAGGACAGTCACATAATTATGAACAAAGGGAGAGACGTATTTAATAATACAATAACTATTAGATAACATTCTCTTAACGGGGTTGAGGGGGCACATATGTGCAATGTTCATTGGAGATCAGAGTAGAATATAGTTTGGTATTACCACTTCTATGTCTAATTCGAGGGACAATATGCTTCAAACATTTACACAAATAGGGTAACATTCTCTTTCTGGAGTAGGAGGGGCGCCAGAAACACATACTCCTTTGCATGTACCATCATGGATCTGTACTTGGAGACGAGGGGGACATGATTAACTATATACAATTATCTATTATACCATCATTTGTAGTTTTTTTCAAGGTGGTGGCAAGCATATGGTTAATGATGCTAGCTCTGTTTAAAACTAGTGTTGCAATACCCCTAAATTATTTAAAATTAAATCGGCAAATAAAAAGTTCTTGTTGGGGGTAAATTATATAAATTCCATCATGCACCCTGATGCAGCAATGCCTTGTTTCCAGCGTACGTCCACGAGCGTTTCACGAGGCCACGGGGCAGTCGGTGCTCGGTCCAGTCCAGGCCTAGGACCAGGAACAGGACCTACACCCCAAGACTTACTTGAACTTTGACCCTTCCGTATGACTTGGGTCTTCCTGAGGGAGTGGCTATCTTGTAGCCGTGATTGGCCAGATTGTTTGGGGTGGACGCTGCGTTAGGGGTACACGGTGCCTCCGGCGGGGTGGCTATTCGGACAGCCTTTGTGGGAGTGGCCCTTTTATTGTTAGGGCTGGTCCCTGTGTTGGCCGGAGGAGGAGAAAGAGTCCCTTTATCTATCTTAGGACTGGTTCCTTTATTAGGCTCTGGTACCTTGGGCTCCATGGAGGGCATGGATTGACCCGTGGTGATTCGTAGCGTCCGTAGCTGCCTCTCGCTCATGTTGGCTAGCCTGGGCGACAGATCGCTGCTGCTCGCATAGCCGTTGGAGATGTAGCCCTCAGAGTTAGCTGCAAGAAAAATAAACATGTGTTTGGGTTTGAATGTGGTGACAGATATAGATAAGCACCATGAAAAATGTCCTACAATAATTATCGTCATCATCACTATCACTATCATCATCATCATCATCATCATCATCATCATCATCATCATCATCATCATCATCATCATCATCATCATCATCATCATCATCATCATCATCATCATCATCATCATCATCATCATCATCTTTATCATCGTTTTCATCATCATCATTTTCCTCCTCATCCTCATCTCTTGTATAGTGACCAACCCAAGGAAAAAAAGACCACCTCTACAGAAAGGTTCCATACCATTTATATTTTCCTGCAGTGGATTACTGTTGGTGGCCACTATAGGCAGGCTGGCTGCTATAATATAGACAGGTTTGACTGTTGTACAAGTATTTTTCCCAGATGATAAAACACTTACCATCACTGTACCACGATCCACTCCTAGCGTTGGGTGGAAGAGAGCTGGCTTTCCTGTAGGCCTCACTCTGTCAAGGTTCAAAGGTCAAAGGTCAAAGGTTGAGATAAGTTTTGCTATGTTACAGAGTACCTGAGTAGGAGGTAGTGCTGTCACATTCTTTAGTTATAACATGGTAGTGTTTCTTAACAACTTGCCCCTTTTGATTTGAGATGTTGGTAGTGGGTTGGAGCTAACGATTTCCTTCTTAGCGAGGGCTAGGTCAGAAATGTATGGCTTGCCTGACATTGTTTAGAACCATTACACATGGCAATGAATAGCTATGTCGTCACACTTCAGTAGTCTACGACAAATACAATATTTGAATAAATTTTGATTGAATATGATAAATAAACAATTTAAAAATAGTTTGGTTGTGCATGAACGAATCAAAGGTTGAAATCATTTTCTTTACATTACAATGAAACAAAGATTGGAATATGATTCGCTATAATCAAAACAAATAAGAATATATGATACACATAGAACAGGTTTTAAATTGCATTCCCCTTTTTACAACCAAGGTACAAAATTATACCCAACTATTTTCCATTTCCTGAAATTGAGAATTTTATCTACAATCACCCAACTATTTTCCATTTCCTAAAATTGAGAATTTTATCTACAATCACCACCCATCTCAAAAGAGTCATCAACATACTGTATTATGATAAATGGCACATGAATCTTATAATGTAATTAATGTAATTTTATTCTTCTTTCAGCCAGAATAACAAGAGTATCTTACCAGGCTTTCGTATCTTAGATTCGGTGGAAGTGTTGAGCTGCGAGGGGGCGACATTGCGTGATGTTCTAAAAAATAAAAATAACACGATAGACAGCACATTAGGTAACACACGCCTTGATCAGAATGTATTCATGAGGCATATATTACAGCTTCATAGATTCCACTACATCAGCATAATTTGGAATTACCGAGAATAATGCCTTCGTAAATGTTCAATTTTGTATTCCTCCAAATTATTTTACATCATTTTCCTTCTGCAATTTTTCTTATGTTAAACACTAATCATCAGTAAAAGTAAATAAATCTCAACGTGTCTCCAAAATCATAATTTGGACAGTTGGTGATTTTGTTTGTATTTTTTCTTTGCATTTTGATTATCCTGCTTCATTTATTAAATTGCCTTTTTCAATGAGTTGTATAAAGAAAACAAAATCAAATCAAATCAAAAGCAAGGTTTAAAGAGGCAATTTATGCTTATCATGCTTAAACTGTGCGGAAAAAATAATGTTATTCCAAGTAAAAATGCATCATACTCAACTCCTATAATCGTTTTCCTAATGTACTGTGTATGCGAGACATATAATTAATCAATCAACTATCAATGGTAGAAATAAGTGTTTGTCAATACCTGGTCCACATAGCTACCCTCATATAAATTACAAGACATCCCCCTAACCACCTCCCTCCCCCCCCCCCCCCCCCCGCAAAAAAAAAAGAAAGAAAAAGAAATAGAAATGCATAAAAACTATCATATCTAGAAGTAAACAATTTCTTCTAAAAGTCGTTGGCTACAGGAAATGATGCCAACACCATAATAATAGAAGATCATTGAAAATGTATAATTTGTTAAGAGTCAAAAGGGCTTTTGAGGTTAGGGGTTCAATTTTAAAACAAATCTAAACAATTCATTATCTATTCATTTCTATAATATTGACTGAAGAGAATAGCCTTCGTACAATGTGATTTCAAGTATAGCTCTAGAATTTCTAAATGGAGCAGCAAGGATATGTGTGCAATTAGAGAAAGAACTTAAATATAATAAATGCTTTTCTACTTGAATAATTTTGAAGGAAACAGCATTTCACAGACAGATTAAATCATCTACTTTGAGGATCGCACAAAGTGAAAGTGCACAAGAAAATGATTTGACAAGAACTTCTATGACTGTGAACACAACACATATGAAAGCATATATGTACAATCACACACAGGAGACATCGATGAGAGACTGAATGATATCACTGCTTACTGTAACCCCTTCAGGGACCCGTTTCGTTAGAACTATTCCAATTCTTGTAATTGTAATCCAAGCTTAATTGTAACTACCATAGCAAACAGCTATAACGACTTTATGCCGATTGGCCGCTGCCCCTGGTAGTTACAATAATTGGACATTTACATTTAACATTTGGAAAAGTATTATGAAACGGGTTACTGTGCTTAATATTGATTTTGGTAAAACGTGTCATTCTCCATAAACCAATTGAGCCCAGAAATTTGGGGGCCAGTCCTGAAGGGGCTTAACATAATCACCAGGTGTGTGTGAGATGAGGCATTGAGTCATTTTGTTTTGGCTAAATTGAGTTATGCATAAAATGTACCATCATTGTAGGTCAAAGCCACATCATTGTGATGCCAAAACCTTTAGATAAAGGTTTTTATAACTTTTGAATTGTTTGAATATGTATCAAAACTTAAAGAGTTACATTTGGTTGGCTTCAAGGCTCCCCAAACCAATAATGGTTATCACCAAGGTAACAAACAATGACTTTAATAGCACCATTCTCTGTCTCAACCGATGATATACGACTTGAAAATAACCTGTGGAACATTGTTTAATATACTGACGGGTTAGTTGGTATTATTGGCTTATTCCAAATTATATGAATACATGTATATTAATCACTACAAATCAGCAGAAATGCTGTATATATCCAGGCTACATGACCTGGGGGTGTTTCACAAAGATCCTAAGATGATCTTAGCACTAAGATGGTCTTAAATATTATGGAAAGCCATTAGTGTCTTGAAACAGTTTTATAAAAGTTAGGTTGAAATGCATAAAATGTGATTCAAATCATATATATTTTCTAATTATCAAAGAGATTCATAATTCTCACATAAAATCTTCATGAAATCTCTTTGATAATTAGAAGATATATATGATTTGAATCAACATTTTATGCATTATCAACATAACTTTTATAAAACTGTTTCAAGACACTAATGGCTTTCCATAATATTTAAGACCATCTTAGTGCTAAGATCAACTTAGGATCTTTGTGAAACACCCCCCAGGTCTTATACAATTCAACTAACAGCAAAATATTGAGAAATAAGGACACTTTTCTAACAGCAGTATATACTGTATATATCCAAGACATTTCTAGCAATCTTGGTTTTGAATCAGCTTTGGATATCTAAAAATTGCATATTTCCTGTAGCTTTGTGTCAATAACATATGGTATATCTATAACAGAATATATAAAATAGCTGACTATATATTTACAAGCTAATCCTTAAATTGTGACAGATACAACATGTTATATACAGGCTATTTTGTGAGCATTTAATATTAATCTGGATAATAATCTCATTGGAAGTATGCTTTATACATCATTTATTTTTCTTATTTCATCTTTTTAAAATGGTATGCATGTTTAATTTACCATTCTCAGACTAAAAATACTAACGTCATAATAATCCAACACTCAAATTCATATTCAACCATGAAAATGCATTTTAGCTGTCTATTCTGTAAAAACAACAACATTCAAATTTAGTTTAACATCAAATTAATCGCTTAATATTTCATCAATAATCGATGGCCTGAAATCTTACTGCTGAAGGGTTGCATTTAAACCTAGGTTATCATAGTCCATGGATTACTATTATGCACAGTTGCTAATAGCAACTTTAATATGTAGGGTTAACTTTAAGTCCCATGGATTACAGAACAAGAGGATGACATATGGCGCGAGTTAGATATCAGAGTTAAAATCTAATCCACTGTTCAACAATTTCAGCTATTAAGTTCGCAGTTATCCTGTTATAAAGAAAAGTAAAAATAATGAAGGTAAGAGACTTTGTGTTCACTAAAACCCATTTTTTTGTTTAATTAATAAAAAAATTATCCTTAATGCTAACATATCGTTGTTCACAGATGATCGACTGTACTAACCGAGTGCTAAACAAAAACAAAAAAGATCTGGGTCTGGGCCCCATAACAAACAGATTTGCAGTAAAAGGTATAATCAATTGTACAATTCATTCATTGGTTGTATGATTGAAATCATACGCACGCTCAATTGATCAATTGTAAATCTTCAATGTTGCAGTGCCCTGGTTTATCATTTCCAAATCATACAGAGATCGCATTCCCCTGTGTTTAATAGCAAAGTTAATCTGTAATCTTTGATCATCCATGGGGGAAATTAAGACTCTTTGCAACGCACAGACACAACATGAAAACCATCTTCAAACGATCATCAAGGCCAATTTAATAGAGAAAGGCGATCAAACTGGACAGTACAACCAAAAGAAAACATGATTCAACCAAAAGAAAAAAAACACAATTCATCTATTGAAAAGAAAACAAAGTATAAAAATAAAAAAATACAGGAAATGGGGGCACATACAAATACATGTATTTTTGTTGTTCCCGATTGAAATAAACATCACAGACATATTTTGCAGATTCAGGAAAAATAAAAAAAATCATGGATTTTCTTTGTCCCGTTGTTACAATGTATGTCTCTCTCTTTCAGCTCCCGTTTTCTATTAAACCCATTCCCTTCGACAATTTGAAATCCCCGTAGACTTTGTACATAGACCCCCCCCCCCCCCCCAGTTCCAGTAGGCAAGGGGTTTATTGTTGATACAATAGATAGCGGTCTTGCAGGCTTCACTGGTTTGCTAGGTGTTTAAGGGTGATCATGTTAACACTTTTCAAATCCCTCAAACATTATTCAGTTCAATTCTCTCATGACTTCAAGTTGTAGAAGAATACTTCTATACGTCCAGAAACAAATCTGAACTGGGATTTTATTAGGAGCATTATTCATACTTTTTCTTGATAGTTTGGATGAAGGTGGTCTGTGATGTTTATTCCAGTGACTTTTCATCTCCTAGCAGGCACATGCATGCTGTATCCTCAACTAAAAAGCATGCAACATTCACAGAAGCATTCAATTCAAAGTAAATATGTTAACCCGTTCCCTACAAGATGTTGCAATTTCCAATTAAAAAGTATTGAAATAGACATTGCATGGTAGGTTCAAGTGGGCAATGGGTTTTTAATATATTTATAAATAAATCTTGATCATCTTTCTTGCAAGACAACAATAATTTGGGTATAAGTAGGGTAAGTCTTTTGCATATAGCCTTTTTAAATTAAAAAAACTAATTACTATGGATTAATATCAGGATAAAGTATATTTGAAAATCAATATAATCCTTTTAGATAATTTTTTATACATGTATGAATGAAGAAAAAGAAAATCAGGTCTAGTGATTAAAATTTTCAAATTCTTGATTTCCATAAAATTAAAGACAATGCATACTGAGCTATTAATTTTTCACTTTAAGGTTCACCGAGCTAATAAGTTGTTCATCTTACAAATAGGGAGGAGTGGGGGCAGGGGGGGGGGGGGGGGGGGGGGCAGGGGGGGGGGGGCAGGGGGGCACATGCAAACAAGATGCAAATAAAGTAATTGATAAATCCAATCATTGATTCTTTGAGTTGACAAAATTAGACCCTTCAACCCATATAAACTATAATGGTTCTTTAATAGTTGTCCTCCATATCCTATGGCCTATATTTTGCCTTGCGCCATTGGCAGCATATGGCTAGTATGCTCCCCGGGGAGTTGAGAAAGTACGCAATATCATCGTGTGGGTTTGAACTGTACCTGATGACCATGGGTGATGATAGCGCCAGGAGTGTCACATCATGACAGACATGATTGCGCTCTCTATATTAAGTGGCCATTATTATTATTATTATAATTATAATATTATGATTATGATTATATAT
>JBAMJV010006306.1:0-99447 GCA_037951105.1 Echinarachnius parma | reverse complement strand
TGGCACTTTTAGCTACAGTCAAACTGGTCTTTAAAGACCACCAAAAGGAAACAGACCAACCTGCATATAAAGATAAACCTGTCGGCGCTTTTGAAGATTTTCGATGGAAAATGCGCTTAATAATGAATGGAGGCAGTCAAACGTTACTATGAATACCGGCCAATGGAGAAAGGCAAACCTGTCTTTAAAGACCACTAATTGTAGACAATATAAAACCCGTCTATAAAGACCTCCAAATGGAGACGGACGTGGTATCTTTACAAGCATGTGGCCTTCACAGAGTTTATTTACATGCAGACTGCTTCAGAATGACTCAGGATTAGTGGTCTTTATATACAGGTGGTCCCTAGATCCCAGGTAGAACCTATTCCAACCTCAAACAAGTTAATGTCTCATTTATTTGCCCTTGCCATTTAAGCCTTTCCTTTCCATCTGTTCCATCTGGGTGATTTTTTGCTCCCAGAATTCTTTGCTCAAGATGGCCTTTACCTTGTCACTATTCCGCATCTCTCATATTCGTCTTTGATGCCAGTTTTTCTCTCTCGTCTGTCTACGCTCACTATCTAGCCTCTCCTTCAATGTTGTAACCTTTGTCTCACCCTTGTCATTGCTCCCATAGAGGTAGCGTTCAATCTGCACTAGTGGCAGCCTGTGCATAGAGACCACCTGCATTATAAAGACCACTTTTTTTTAGACTCTTTCAGAAGCAATTCACCTTTGATGTCAGTTTTCTTTCTTTCCTGTCTCGCCTCACTATCTAGCTTTTCCTTCAATGTTTTAACCTTTGTCTCACCCTTATCTTTCCTTCCATATATTTGTGTATAATTTGTGTTGGCCAGGATAGAGGGTTCCTGTTAACGCACAAATGTTTATAACTGTATGCTTGGAATACCATAGCACTGATGAAATAGAATATGATGCTTAAATACTGTACATACATGTACATGTATGCTCCACAACATTCCATGTGTACGGTAATTGTCTGCATGTTTTATTAGTCCTGAAACAGAATATGACGGACGCAAGATCTATTACATACGTGTTTGGTCCTTGTCGCCTTAATGTTTATTAGCACTGACACATGATATGACGCCTCCATGACATTCGCTTGACGACAATTATTGCTTTACTAAAAAACTTTCATGGACCAAGTATTTCTAACCCTAACCATGAATCCCAAATCTATTGTTTCAGTTTATTTTCCTTTGTTGACATCTTAATATATTCAATGAAGCGATGTTTCACAAATGTTCATAATCAAAAAGAAGGTTTTCTAGCCTTATAACCAAATCCTAACCCTAACACTAATTATCAACCTATATACCTTGCAGCTTGGCTAAAGCCTGGGTTATACTAAAGTAGAGCAGAGTATACATCGTATTCAAACATAATGGCACATGGAACATGGACAATGTGCTTTATAAATTATGCATGACTATTATGATTATAATTAGTGTTAACTACGTACGTGTGTACTGTGTATCGAACACTTGTCAAGATAGCTGGAGAACAGTCATTACCTGCAAATATTACTATTGATCAAACGCTATTGATTTCCACTGTCGATTGGGCGGATTCTGAGTATTTAATTCCCATTGCCATGCTACACAAGGCCAAGCAGAAAATGTTGAGTTTCTTTCACCGCCCACGCAATCATCGGGTAATACATGTAGGATCATGAGTAACAAAATATACCATAACCTTTACATAGTCTCAAAGTCAAAGTTATCTTGTTATTCTTACTTTTGATTAAATCATATTCCTGCATGTTTCACAATAATCCATTGCATACATAGAATAAGCTCCTCTAACTTTGTTGGCGGAGGTAATAAACTGTTATACAGTCAAAATGGAAACACACAGATGTATGGCAATATAAGCTGGAAGCTTGTTTAATGTTTTTCAAAACAAAATGTGGAGTTTTTTTCTCAATTGATGCAACTACTGGGTAATACTTGGAGTGACAGAAATAGATAAAATACATACTATAACCATCTATTTTTCAAAATTGTGATTATTGTTATTGTCATGAATAGAACTGATGAGAGACTAACCATACATTTAGTAATAAATGTTGAACATATTCTTTCCCTGTACTGTTCTTTGCGTGGTAGTCCCCTTTAAGTTGGTTAAAATCAACCAGCAGGGAACAGGTTAAGATTGAACCAAAGTACAATGTCCACCCACGGCTAGACTAGCTTCACCCCACCAACCACCTAGCCCATTATAATGTCGGTCCGTTGCTCAGAAGCAGACTTGGGGGCTAATTTGGGCCCAAAATAAATTTGCTCTTGTCGGGTTACGTCAACAGTTCGCCGGCTTGATTGAGGAGACATCAAACTCGACAGCTGATTATAATTTATAACCATGTCCCCAGATAAAGTGGGCAGGAACTAGAACATAACAAGACCCCAGGGACTACTGAGAAAAAAAGAAGAAAAAAAAAAGAAAAAGTCTGCACATAATTATGATAGAGTGACCAGCTTTATATCATAACCCACCATCTGTAGGTATAATACATTGTCACGCAATGCTCAAAATCTGCTACATACATGTATTGTTGAATTCCTATAAAAACTGGTATCAAAAGTAACTAGCTACATGTACATGCAGTATCAGAAATTAACAAACCCATGGCATAGTACATACCTGCCAACATTTGAAAATGAAAAATCTTACTCTCAGTCTCATGTGAGCGAAGCGCGCATCGCGAGCGCGAAGCACGAAGTCCTTTGCGGCCGGGGTCCAGCTCTAGGGTTCTAGATGCTCTCTTGTGCTATCTTAGCCTTATTTTTAAACATATATGACCACACTGAATGAGCAATACTTCAATGATAAAGATCATGAATATTTTGGCTTAATGAGCTTTATGTATGTATGAGCTATATGTATATGTGTATTTCACATGTATATTTACTTTTTGAAAAGAAAGAAAGAAAAAATAAAATAAAATAAAAATAAAAATAATCGATTTTTTTTTTTTTTTTTTTTTTTTTTTTTTTTTTTTTTTCCGACTTATCGTACTCGTCCGATTTTTTTCCCCTTTTTTGAGTAAAAAATCGGACTAAATACGACAATATCGGACTGGTTGGCAGGTATGATAGTATATTATGGAATAATTTGCTTCCAAAGTTGTTAGTGTACGCAGTACTTCAGTATTAACCCTAGTGCTAGCAAATGTGAAAATTATTATATCGTTGCTAAATATAGTCAATACAATAATTGGTATGAAATTAAAGCTCTCAATAACCTGGTGTGCTATGTACATGGGGATTTTAGAATCTTCAAGGGAAGGGTTACAGAGGTATAGAAAATTCAAATTTAAATTTTGCACACCAAAGTTTTTGATGTAGTCAGTAACTTATATTTTCTTATGTTGTAATATGTTCATATCCTTTATATTCTGAAACTAAGCATGATGGATTATTTTCATCCTTTTACCAAGTTTTAAAAAAACCACCCTGTTACATCACAACTACGATAAATAAAAGGATTCAATTGATGCAAGAGAACCTTTAACGCTCAATACCCCTGAATGATGCATGCCTATATAGGTGTTGACAGTATCCACTAGGGATGGGTTCAGAAAGGTGGCACATTCACCTCCCTCTGACCTCTTCACCCTCCAACAAGTTGCATCCTTCTCAAGGATGGACCCATTCTCCAGCTTCCTCTAATAATCTCTTCATGATAACAAAATAATATAATAATACAGTCAGACCATCTTCAGCAGCAACCTGTCTGAATAGATGAAGATCCCCTGCTAATAAAGACAAACATTTTCCTAGAAAGCAATTAACATGTAGATAAAAACTCCCTTCTCATAAAGACCCCTTTTTGTCTCCATACAATGGCCTTTATAGACCTTTTTAAGGCCACCTATACCCTACTTTCTTTTTTTCACACAGAACAATCTTAGAACTGATTCTCAATATCCTCCTCATTGTCTTATTTAATTGCGTTTGGCTCACTATTTTGTATGCTATGCAAGTGTGAGCCTTTCCTCTTGACAGCGGTCTACACGTCCTATACATTAACCTGGTCCCTCCAACATTCTGACATCCCATTAGACTTTGTACGTAGCTCACCCAGTTCCCGTAGGCAAGGGGTTATACTCCTTGAGTGCCAAGCTCGCATTTTTGCGAGTTACAATTTACACACAAATGCCATAGAGCATTAAAATCCCTGGCACTTTAAGAGTTAAGGTGCTTAATTGAGCTACATGGTCATGAAAAGCAAGACTATTTGTTCTCCCTTGCACGAGTGCTAGGTTTTAATTTCGAAGATGCATTTAGGTGCCTTGAAGTACATGATCTATATGGAAAGAAGGCCTATTTGTTCCCTTGCACGCGTGCTCAATTTCACTTCCTCTGTATGTAGGTTCTTTGTGATACATCATTTACATATTGCAGATGGAAGAAGGCCTATATACATATTCCTTTCCCCTGCAAAAGAACCGGATTTCACCTCCTCTGCATTAAGGCACATTATCATATATTGCAGATGGAAAGAAGGCCCATCTTTATTTGGTTTCCCATGCAAGAGTACTAGATTTCAGTTCCTATGTATTTAGGTGCTTTGTGATATATGATCATTAGATAGTAGGTTTATATACCCCGTTGAAAAAAAGTGCTAGCTTTCGATTTAGAAAAATAATATGTGGAGGCTTTATAGGGTTATATCCTAAGGTACTACCATGCCTCGGCATGACAGTACCTTCTCAGATCGCCTCAGCACGTATAGTTTTACCATCACCCTCCCAGTCGATGGTTAATTACTTAATATATAGGTGGACTGGGGTGGTACTAGCCCCTCCTCCCCCACCCACACATGCCCCACCCACACATGCCCCACATGGCCCACACTGTTATAATAATAATAATAATAATAATAGACTTTAAAAGGATTTATATTTCATATTTAAGTGTTCTGACCTTATCTGCGCCCATGTTTCTTCCGCCCCACCAATACATGTACTGCCCCCTCCCAAACATGTGTTACCCCCACCTCCCCCCCCCCCCCTACCCCCACCCCCCTCTACATGAACATCTTCGTCTCACACCTCCCAATTTCTCTGTAAACATGGGCAGTAGAGAATCTAGGTCCGCTAAATGGTCAGGGGCATTAGGTGCGATGGGGTTTTTATCCCACAAAGTGCAAGACTTGTGGTGGGCGGGATAGGAGGGGGAAGGTTGTGTTCAAAATGAAGATGCACACATACAAGTTTGAGGGGGGGGGAGGTCTTTTTTAATAGACAGCATTTGTTATTGCAAAATACAACCAAACCTGTTTACAGGTCATGTAATATGTGACCGGCTATAGCAAAACTCTGCACTTGTCGGTAATTCATGTTTTGAAGAAATGGGAATTTTAAGTTCTCACAATACGTGTAAAAGACCTATGATTGTAAAATTGAAACAATCATATCTTCGCCAATTATTGACCAATTAGTTCGAACAAAGCATCAAATGAAAGCTTGCGATGAAGCCTTTTTAATTGTGTGAAACTTTGTATTTTTATTTTTACCGACAAGTGCCAGGTTTTGCTATAGCCGGTCACATATAATCAAACATGTTTGATAGACAGCACCTTAGAAGGGTAATACCTAAAAAGCTGTATTATAAGCAGGCGGTCTCTTTATCTATATGGAGGTTTAAAAACATTCTAACAGCTCTATGTACCCAGACAAGTAATGTACAAAAAAATGTAGAACTATATATATATAAATCTATACAAAATGTGGGTCTGTAATTAGGGCAGATTTCAAGTATGGTGTTTAGGGCTGGTGTTAGTGTTTATCAAACTGGTGTTTGTGTGTAATAAACACTAACACCGGCCTTAAACACCATACTTGAAATCACCCACTGGCTTTGAAATCCTGGAATGATTTATTTTATATTTATCAATGAGCTATATGTTACAAAGTCTAGTAATGTTGTATAATATCAAAAGTTTTTGGAGCGGAAAAATAGATCAAAGAAGAAGAATCCTACTGAATACGAACTACTAAATAGATTTATTCTGCCTTCATCAATCATAGAGCATCCATATAATTTCTCATGTTTTGGTCATACAGAGAAATTGGCCCGTATTCACGAAGGAGGTTTGTACAGTCCATGGTCTAAACCCCGGTTTACATCTATGGAATGCATTTTGTAAACTGATGGAGAGAGAATGTGTACCATCAACATTGTTAACAAGTAAGGAATTTACATTCTCTCTCCATCAGTTTACAATGGCATTCCATAGATGTAAACCGGGGTTTAGACCATGGACTGTACAAACCTCCTTTGTGAATACGGGCCAATAGGTCTGCCTATAGATATAGCAGTGCTCAAAATTAGCTGGCCCGGGGCCACTAGAAATTATCTTCGGGCCCCCAAATTTCATTGATCCTAATATTCTCCTGGCCCGTGTTTTTCTTTGTTTGGGGCCACAAGATAACAAATGTTATTTTTCTCAAAAATGTTTGGCAATGACACAACAATACGGTTACAGTCCGTTATTCCGAAGGTTCAGTTATTCCGAAGGTTCGTTATTCCGAAGGTTCGTTATTCCGAAGGTTCGTTATTCCGAAGGTTCGTTATTCCGAAGGTTCGTTATTCCGAAGGTTCGTTATTCCGAAGGTTCGTTATTCCGAAGGTTCGTTGATCCGAAAATAAAATCGGGTTCGTTATTCCGAAGGTTCGTTATTCCGAAGGTTCGTTATTCCGAAGGTTCGTTGATCCGAAAATAAAATCGGGTTCGTTATTCCGAAAATAAAATCGGGCTTGTTATAATACTATAGTTTGTGTTTTGTTTATTTAATTTACAGCCTGCATTAAGCATACCCCTCCCCCTTTCCCTCCCTTGCCCAGACCAATCAAACATTTAAGTTTATTTTATCTCTTTATATGAAATTATAGCATTATAACAAACCCAAATTCATTTTCGGATTAACGAACCCGATTTCATTTTAGGAATAGCGAACCTTCGGAATAACGGACCTTCGGAATAACGGACCTTCGGAATAACGGACCTTCGGAATAACGAACCCGATTTCATTTTAGGAATAGCGAACCTTCGGAATAACGAACCTTCGGAATAACGAACCTTCGGAATAACGAACCTTCGGAATAACGAACCTTCGGAATAACGAACCTTCGGAATAACGAACCTTCGGAATAATGCAACAAATGTTCGGATTAACGAACCCTATTTCATTTTCAGATTAACGAACACTCAGGTATAGGAAATGTGCGTGTTCGGAATAACGAACCTTCGGAATAACGAACCTTCGGAATAACGAACCGCACCCAACAATACATATGAAGCGCATTACAAGTACATAGTTTGTTTTTGTTGACTTTATATATATGTAGAGGAAGACTTTGTAAAGTTACATTTATGTATATATAGACATTGGAGTATAGATATACTCTGCCTTCGGAAGTAATAAATAATAATAATAATAATAATAACAATAATAATACTAAACAACTGCCATACATTCGTGGAATGTCCGTCCATCCGTGTAGCATTCTTCCCTTTTTCAGTGGTAACAATTAATCAGGGTTTTAATACAAACTCATAGAATGGAAAGAAAAATGCAAAGGAACCCACTGAACTGGAAATCGCGGAATGATTAATTGCAATGGCAGCTGTATGTCAGGGGATAGGGTTGTTTATTCCCTAGATGGGACCTGAATGTCATATTTAGACTCGCCGCATGAGGGGTTGAATGCTGATTAATGTTCAAATTCACAAAGACATTGCAAGGACACATTATTCATTTCATCTATCATACATATTTTGAGGATCCTTTATTGCCTCTATAACATAGAGTAGGGTTATCAACTTTATTTCTTGTATTTTCTATCCAAATATCTTACCGTTTACCATTTTTAAGGAAATTCTCCTCAATTTTTTAATGAAAAACATATATAAAAAATAAATCAAATTGACAAATTTATCTACCCATCTACTCATTTATCTGCATAATTAGTACTGAGTTAATCCTGTTAATTTGACTAAACATTTAAACAAGTTTAACAGTTAAACAAAAATGAACGTTTAAACTTTTCATAAATGCTAAACATTTAAACGTTTTATTTAAAGGGACTTAGTAACATTGTCCAAATCCTCAAAATCCAATTGAAATTCTAGTGGTTCCCTCATACCTTCTTGTATGCTTAATAACCAAAAAATCATGGGACAGGTTTGGGTTTTTCAAATTTCCCTTTCGTTTAAAAGATATTTACGATTGAAGTGTTCAGATTTAAAATTATCCAATGGATCGTCAGAACCGTGTACAAAGTGAGTGCAATGAATAGTGAATGTCACTTTGCATTTTTGCTCATTACTCGGCGATATAAAGTCCATTTAACTTGAAATGTTCACACAACACCCAGTGGACATATCAGATAACAACAATACATTGTATCAACCACTCATCGTTTTTTGCACATGTTAACAAAGTTACTAGATCTCTTTAAGATTGCTTAGACATTAAGTTAGTTCGTTTTGACTACATATGTACACGTACATCAAAATGATACATCTACCTACATACTTACTACATGTACATATAAACAGATCTGTATCTTCAAACCTCCATGTAGGAGGCCGTTCTATATAAATCTAGTATTTTCATCAATAATTTCAAAGCATTCACATTCCACCTATGATGTACAGTTTTTCTCAATCAAAATGACATTTTAAACTCAAAATTATACGACTGTTCTGTCAATTTGTCTGCAAATCTTAATAATTGTCCCCAAAAATGCAAGAAACTTATTCTTGGGATGTCTATTCATGATTTTATTTTCGGGGTAGCTGAATTTTCATCTGGTTTTGACCTGTTCTACTTCACAATAGATCTATGCCCCTTCATCATCCGATAATTTGCGGATGAAACGTCTCCACTCTAAAACTCCAAAGGTCAATTATGGAACCAAATTCACTTTCCATTAGCTTGGAGAATGAAAGAAGTATGACTCTAAAATCATACATATATTTCAATTATCTGTTATAAGAAGCACGCTTTCACCGCATGATCATTTTCATGCATCAACAAACAATTGTTCTATCCCTAGATTAACTGTATAATTCCATAAAATGTCCATTCTTTCCCAGTTTTATTTGAATGAATAAAAGTCCCAACAGTCATGAATAATTAATTAAAACCCTAATTTTAGTAATTCATTAAAACACTGCTTTCCTTCACATCCCTCATGAATAACTGCATACCCTTCATATTCATCATAAATTATTCATTTAAAAAATACTGTTTTCCTTCACATGCCTCATGAATAATTCATTAAAACACTACGTCCCCCTTCACATCATAAAACATTGCTACCCTCTTCACATCCCTCATAAGTCATTAATAATTAATGTAATTATTGTTTCCATTCACATCCCTCATGAATAATTCATTAAAATGCTGCTTCCCTTCACATCCCTCATGAATTATTCATTAAAACCACTGCATCCCTTCACATCCCTCATGAATAATTCAGTACAACACTGCATCCCTCCACATCCCTCATGAATTATTCATTAAAACCGCTGCATCCCTTCACATCCCTCATGAATAATTCAGTACAACACTGCATCCCTCCACATCCCTCATGAATTATTCATTAAAACCACTGCATCCCTTCACATCCCTCATGAATTATTCTTTAAAACCACTGCATCCCTCCACATCTCTCATGAATTATACATTAAAACCACTGCATCCCCCCACATCCCTCATGAATAATTCATTACAACACCGCATCCCTCCACATCCCTCATGAATTATTCATTAAAACCACTGCATCCCTCCACATCTCTCATGAATTATTCATTAAAACCACTGCATCCCCCCCACATCCCTCATGAATAATTCATTACAACACCGCATCCCTCCACATCCTCCCACGCATTCCAACAGTAGCAGACGATCGGCACGGTGAGAGTGATATGGAACTCTGGTGCTCTTTCTTTTTGTCATAAATTATGCACCACCAAATATCTCCTAGGACAGGCTACAAATACTCACTCAAAAACACATTATACAGTGAACGTATTCCTTTATATGCAGGTGACCACTCTATATCTCTTGGGTGTATTACCTTTAGTATTGCAACAACCCTTGTGTAAATTAGGGAGTTTAGATCTGTACATGAATATCTAATACCCCTATTAGATCGACTGCTGCACCGATACCCTACACAGTCAAACCTGTCTATCTATAGTGACCACCTACGGGAAACAAGAAAAGTGGCCACTGTAGACAAGTGACCCCTATAGACAGGTTCCATGACATTGTTTTGCTATTTACAAGTAGGGATCATTTTTGGTGGCCACTATAGGCAGGTTGGCTGCTATAGACAGGTGGTTGCTCAGACAAGTTTGACTGTACATGTACATCCATTGTGAGTTTGATTGCACATATTGTATAAATTGATTGCATATATTGTATAAATTGATTGCATATATTGTATAAATTGATTGCATATTTTGTATAAATTGATTGCATATTGATTGCATATATTGCATAAACAGGTTTGATTGCATATACCTTTAGTATTACAACAGTCCTTTGGTAAATTAAGGGGTTTAAAGATTTACATCGTGAATAACTAAATACCCGTCTTAGCATTACTGCTGCACTGTACATACAAAGTAATATAGGAATGACACTACATGTTATAATGCAGATGGCTCAGTGGCCATAAGTCATCTGCATGTATGCGGAGATCGCACCTATATCGGATGGCATATATCCGATGGCATATCGGATGGCATATTGCACTGTATACTACTATGTTAAGTGGCAAAAATCATCTGCATAATATAACCATGTATGCTAGCTACATGTACAAGCTTACACCTGCATACAGAATACTGCATGAAATACTAATGTGCATACAATATAATGATTATAATTTACGTGTTAATTGCCTGACATATACTGTATGTACCAACCATGCTGTTGAATTTCTAACAGCAAGTAGAGCTATTAAAATATAGTTACATATTTTTTTTACTAGTAACCCACACTAACTAACCAACACACATACAAATACAACACTTGCGCACAATAGGCATAAACATCCATATCAAACATTGAAACATATCGTCAAGGCACACATATGTATCCAACATCTAAATTAACACCTGCACAACACATGCACACACATACTCAACAACACCACATGATTGGCTTAAAAACATATATCGACACATACCAACATATGATGACATAAACGGTACCCCGGGATACCAGACGAAAATCTGCCATTTTGTTTAATTATTTATTTAATTTTTAGGACTGTACTGTGGGTATAGCGTGCATACAATCGCGCGCTGCACTGCATGCACAACGCAATAGCTGCGGTACGGTTGGACGCAAGATGGCGCTACACAACGCGGTACCCCGGGGTACAACGGTACCCCGGGGTACTGCGTGATGCATCATATGCACAACATACACACACATACACAGCAGTGCACAACTGACATTTACAAACATCCATATCAAACACACACCAACATATGCACAACATACACACATACACCACAACAGTGCACTACTGGCATTTATAAACATCCATATCAGACACACGTACATCAACATATAATGCACAACACACACATACACAACAACAGCGCACTATTGGCATAAACATCCATATCAGACACACATCAACATATGCGCAACACATACACACCTTGAATACCGGGATTATATATAACTAACATCAAACACATACATACACACACACACAAACATGCACACACACGCATGCACACACACACACACACATACGTAGACAGACACAGAACAAAAATGCATGCAATTGGCATAAACATCCATATCAGACACACATCAACACATTCACAACACATACACACCTTGCCTACAAGGATTAGTATTTTCTATTACTACCTCAAAGCTGCCAAAATCAATGCAGCTATCGATCAACAGAAATGCCATGTGCTATCCAAAATGTGAGAATAAATCAATGCGAGAAGATGTGGTAAACAACATTCGTTGCAGACGGGATAGTGGACATTATGCTGCACGGGTATTTTTTTAATGTTTTGTCCGTCTGTTTGTGTATTTGTTTGTTTGTTTTTGTTATTTGTCTGTCAGTTTGTGTGTAAAATATCATCTGTTGTAGATGCTGCGGTGGTGTTAGTTTGTTTGTTTGTCCGTCTGTTTGTATGTTTGTTCGTTTGTTTGTTTGCATTTGGTCAAATTTACAAGTTGATATATAAATGAAAATGTGACAATAAATCAATGTAAGAAAATGTGGTATATACCATCTGTTGTGGATGTGAATATCGTTCATTATGCTGCGGTGGTGCTTGTTTATCTGTTTGTTTGTTTGTGTGCTTGTGCATTTGTTTGTCTGTTTGTTTCCATTTGTTTCAAATTTACTAATTTATCAAACAAATGTGATAATACTGTAAATAAATATAAGAAAATGTGGTAAATACCATCTGTTGTAGATGTGACCATCGTTCAGTATGCTGCGGTAGTGTTTGTTCGTTTGTTTGTCTATCTGTTTGTTTGTTTGTTTGTTTGCATTTGGTCAAATTTACAAATTGATATATAAATGAAAATGTGACAATAAATCTATGTGAGAAAATGTGGTATATACCATCTGTCGTAGGTGTGAACATTGTTCAGTATGCTGAGGTAGTGTTTGTTTGTTTGTGTGTTTGTTCGTTTGTTCATCTTTGTTTGCATTTTTTCAAATTTACTAATTTAAAAATCAAAATGTGACAATAAATCAATGTATGTGGTAAATACCATCTGTTGTATGTGAACATCGTTCAGTATGCTGCGGTGGTGTTAGTTTGTTTGTTTGTCCGTCTGTTTGTATGTTTCTTCGTTTGTTTGCATTTGGTCAAATTTACAAGTTGATATATAAATGAAAATGTGACAATAAATCAATGTAAGAAAATGTGGTATATAGATGTGAACATCGTTCAGTATGCTGCGGTGGTGTTTGTTTGTCTGTCTGTTTGTTTGTGTGCTTGTGCATTTGTTTGTCTGTTTGTTTTCATTTGTTTCAAATGTACTAATTTATCAAACAAATGTGACAATAAATCAATATAAGAAAATGTGGTAAATACCATCTGTTGTAGATGTGACCATCGTTCAGTATGCTGCGGTGGTGTTTGTTCGTTTGTTTGTCTATCTGTTTGTATGTTTGTTTGTTTGCATTTGGTCAAATTTACAAATTGATATATTTAAATGAAAATGTGACAATAAATCTATGTGAGAACATGTGGTATATACCATCTGTTGTAGGTGTGAACATTGTTCAGTATGCTGAGGCGGTGTTTGTTTGTTTGTGTGTTTGTTTGTTTGTTTGTTCATCTTTGTTTGCATTTTTTCAAATTTGCTAATTTAAAAATCAAAATGTGACAATAAATCAATGTAAGAAAATGTGGTAAATACCATGTGTTGTAGGTGTGAACATCGTTTGGTATGCTGAGGCGGTGTTTGTTTGTCTGTCTGTAAGTTTGTTTGTCTATTTGTTTGCATTTATCAAATTGACAAATGAAATTAATACAATACATATAATAAATGATAATATTCTCATCTGTTTAATTGATTTTTTCCCATTTATTTCACATTTACAAATGAAAACAAAACAATTATAAATGATATATTGTCTGTTGTTTTTTGTTAGTTTGTTTGTTTGTTGGCATTTTTTTCTTCAAATGTACAAATGAATACAATACAATAGAATTATAAATGAAAATATATACACAAATAATTAATGATGCTTTAATAGTATTGTTCATCTATAAACGTACATCACTAATTTCCGCTGATAAGGGCAATTGCCATTAACTGAATGTTCAAAATGTCAAAACCATATTGCAAATTGTCTGTGCCATTTTATTGTTATTAGTGCAATTGCTTTGATTGGATTGTGGAATCAATAGGCCATTAATCCTCCAATGCATTAGGACTTAGTGATTAACTGCACAATGGTTGAGCTCATAACGAGATAAATGTGATACATAATTTTATGGCATTTTTCGGAATATATAAATGCCATTTCTTATCTCAACGCAATATGTATTATAAATAAACTCTTTGCGGCGCCGATGGTGGTGTAAATTGATATGTATACAATACATCATGCTATACTCATAATATGATTAATTCTGACAAATTAAGACTAAAAACCTCTTGAAGATGGTTTGATCTTGATGTAGGATGTATTCTCCATAACACCAGCCAGAGTATTCTCTGGACCCATTCTGAATGGGTTAAAGTGGGCACACAAAGCAATAACCAGTGCTCAAAATTAGCATAGGCCCGCTTGCCCGGGGCCACTAAAAATTAGCTCCGGGCCACCAAATTTCATTGATCCTAAATTCTACTGGCCCGTTCGGGCAACCAAAGTTAACAGAATTTGTTATGTTTTTCTTTGTTTGGGGCCACCAGATTTAGGTTTTGGGCCAGTCAAAGTTGAACAATCTTGTTTTTACTTGCCCGACTTGGCCACAAGGCAAAAAGGTTAATTTCTAGCATTGCAATAACAAGTGTCGGCTAAATGAATGAGAAGACAATCACGTATACAAGAGTATGGACATTTAGGCCTTTACCAAATTCTAATTTGGGGAAAAAAGGTCGTTTGGCAGTTTTGAACGACTGAGAATTGAGAAAAACCTGAAAAACCAGCAGTGACGTCAAGGTGATTACATAGCAACTCCAAATATCCAATCAGAGTTGAAACGGAAAGCACGCCACAGACATATGATGCGTAAAAGCTGTGCAGATGCGCTTATTGAATTGTTTATGATATGCGCAATGAAATCATATGTTAGTTGTTTTGTTGTCAAGGCAGCCAATTTTCCTTTCAATACAAAATATTAAAGTGTCATGTAAGAAGGATTTTTGTAATTAGTAGAATTGTTAATTAAAGGGGACCACCACGCAAAGAACAACACAGTGTTATATTGTTTTGGTACTGTTGTTTGATATTTATAGATGACCGACACTTTGCAAAGGGTAGTGTAATTCATAAACAATATATTTAATCACTAACACTTACGGAACCAACAGGGCCTCATGGTTCCGTATAAGCCAAATGTCTGAGAGTGCGCCAATTCTATACATGTGTACATTTGAAGACAATAGTACCACAGAAGTCAATATTCCTTCAAATATTTAACCATGCAAGAGGTGTGTAAGGTATGAAGGTTTACTTAAAATAGAATTTGTTGCTAAGGCATTAATATTTCTTTTAAAGACAAACAACAGGGCAAGTGGCATGTAAGAAATGAAGGTTTACTTAAAGGTCTAGTTAAAATAGACGTTGTTGTTCATTTAGACAAAATATGCATGTAGCGTGTAGCTTATGAAGGTTTATTTCAATTGAAATGTGTTAAGCCTTTATTTTTCGTTTACAGACAAAACATGCAAGTAGCGTGTACAGTATAAGAGTTTATTCAAAATAGAATTTGTTGCTAAGGCATCCAATTTTCCTCCAAGACAAAAATGAGTAAGTGGTGTGTAAGGTATGATGGTTTATTTTTAAATAGTATCTGTTGCAAGGGCCTATTCATTTTTCTTTTAATATTGACAAACAATGCAAGTGGCGTGTAAGGTATGAAGGTTTATTTCAAAGACATTTGTTGCCATGGTATTCATTTTCCCTTAAAGGGATCTAGTAACTTTATTGACATGTGCAAAAAGTGATGAGTGGTTGATTACAATGTATATTGTTATCTGATATGTCCACTGGGTGTTGTGTGAAAATTTCAAGTTAAATGGACGTTATATGGTTGAGTAATGAGCAAAAAAGGAAAGTGATATTCACTACCTCATTGCACTCACTTTGCACACGGTTTTCGTGGTCCAGTGAATAATTTAACATCTGAACACTTCAATCGTAAATATCTTTTTAACGAAAGGGAAATTTGAAAAACCAAACCTGTCCCATGCTTTTATTGTTATTACGAATACAACAAGGTACGAGGGAATCGCTAAAACTCCAATTGGATTTTGAGAATTTGGACAATGTTATTTCCCTTTAAAAACAAAACATGCAGTGGCGTGCATTTATGAAGGTTATTTCAAGAACAAAATTGCTGTAAGTCATTGTCAAGGCGTGCATTTCTTTTTTCTCTCGTTGGACAAAGCAGGAGAGTGACGTGTAGTGTATGAGGATTGTATTTGAATAGAATTGTCGTTAAGGCACATCTTATCCTTTAACCCCAAGCTTACCAGGGATATAGACAGCTCAATGAGAATTATGTGTATTTTTTACTGCAAATTTGTGACACTGGCACCAAAGGAGTTAACTAAATGAAAAACGTGCAAGCGGCGTGTACGGTATAAAGCTTGTTTTCAAAGGAATATCGCAGTATCAGAGTCGAAGTTGAGAAGTATTTGTCGCATCTGAGCCTCTGAGCGGCCTTATTAGCTCGCCTTGATAGAAATGTCAGCTTTTGTGTGGTCGGACGGAGGTGAATATGATTGACTTGTGGGGAAGAGAAAAAAATGCAGAATATCCCCCATCATCATCCGCTTAAGTGCCTCTGTCAGCGAATTTCACATTCAGAATTTCTCTTTTCATTTAATTTCAGATTTGGGTGAGCATGCGTTCCTCCCCGTTTTGACTGCGAGGTATTGTGTTCTATTGTAGTAGTTTGCAATTTGATGTTTTTCCGACCATGCATCAATTCATTACGGATGTTACTTAGCATGTCCATTTGGCTACATTTAACCTATCCAAAGCTAGTCACAAATACCTATTGGATCTATAGATATCCATGTACATGTATGTGAAAGATTTACTCAAAGCTCACTTTAAATAACTTTTTGTCTGACCAAATTCAGAGAAATATTATGAGCTAAATAAGATACATACTGCTTTTTCACTAATGGACAATGTTCATTGGTATATAGAGTAAGTTCCACAGTTTCATATTTTTGAATGAAATTTCCAGGTTAATGTCACAGCATTTGACAGTCTTTAAAAATGACTTATATTGAGTTCTTCAATCTCAAATTACAATGCAATCATCATCATCTTCATCACCATCATCATCATCATCATCATCATCTGCAAACATCTGGTATCCCTAATAAAAAGTCTGATGCATTCTCAAAAGACATAATTTACATTTCTAGGTCTCACTGTCCAGTGAGAATCACATAACATTTTCATGGGGGAAATTGTTTTTAATAAAAAAGCTGTTAACATTATTTCTTTTCCCTCTCCCCTTTTCTATATTTCCCATTTCTATCTTTCTTCCACCCCCTCCCTCTTCCACCCCCTCCCTGTTCCCCTTCCCCTCTCCCACCCTCTCTACCTCACTCCCCGCTCTCCCCCTCTATCTATCTTTCTTCCCACCTTGCATCAACTACCCCTCATACCCATCTGCCCTCCCTTACCCTCCCACTCTCCCCATCGTTACCTCACCCCTCTCCCCCCCTCTCTCTATCTGTCTTCCCCTCCCCCTCTCCTCACCCCTCTCTCTCTCTCTCCCTCTCTTTCTTTACATAGTAGAAGAGCAAAGCAAAAACACACAAGAGAACCCGGGGAATGCAAGTTGACTTTTGCCGACACGGGCCCTAGCTGTTTTTTAATGAAAACCTTGAAACTTCAACCATGCCCTTTTCCATTTGATTTGAAATGCCAATCACCCCCTCCCACGATTTGGGGAGAAAGTTGTTCCCGTTCTCGAGAAAGTCACGTTTGAGGGAGGAACTTTAATTCTTTCTCATACCACATCTTCCCTACACCATTACCACACTTGTTTGCTTTGTGCGATAATCTTACTTGATTTTTATCTTCTTCACTTTCAGTACAGTATTATAGAATTTGTTTAATATGGTTAATCATGAAAATGCTTAAAATACAGTGTACTGAATTATGTGTTACTTGTTCATTTCTGACTTAAATATTGCAAGTACACACACTCAAACACACACACACACACTCACACTCACACAAACTCACACACAGACACAAACACGCACACATACAGTACATACTTACATTGGATTGAACACAATCACATATTATATTACCGTATTTGTCGGTGTATTACCCGCTCCGGTGTATTAACCGCATCCCTAACTTTTGGGGTTTTCCATGAAAAAAAAAAAATTTTTGATAGTAAAATTCTTGATTTTTAGATGGTCAAAATGTGCCGAGGATAAGTAAAAAACATAATTCTTTTTCAGAGAGTTTTGGTCTATGAAATATAATTCAATTTACTGAAGTCTCTGAAGCACATAAAGGAAATTATGAGCCCCTTCCCCGGATTTTGTTGAGTAATTGAGTTTACCAGAAAATACAACACGGAACACTATACATGGGACTGTAGTAAATTCTAGCAGAAAAACGAAGACAAAACAACAAAAATTAATTAAAACGGAGATTTAAAAAATGTACCTTGATATGTTATTCCTTCTTACAAGTTCAGATTTGGTTAAATCTACCCTTGAAAATTGTTTTCAAGGGTTGAAAATTGTTTTTGGAGATGAAAAATTGCGATCGTATTAAACTTGCAAGTGCTGGTACTGTGCAGGTTTGATTTGACTGAAATTAGCAATCAATCACGATAGGATTGGCTAACTTAAGTCAAGACTGAAATTAGCCAATCCTATCGTGATTGATTGCTAATTTCAGTCAAATCAAACCTGCACTTGCAAGTTTAATACGATCGCAATTTTTCATCTCCAAAAACAATTTTCAACCCTTGAAAACAATTTTCAAGGGTAGATTTAACCAAATCTGAACTTGTAAGAAGGAATAACATATCAAGGTACAGTTTTTTTATCTCCGTTTTAATTAAGTTTTGTTGTTTTGTCTTCGTTTTTCTGCTAGAATTTATTACAGTCCCATGTATAGTGTTCCGTGTTGTATTTTCTGGTAAACTCAATTACTCAACAAAATCCGGGGATGGGGCTCATAATTTCCTTTATGTGCTTCAGAGACTTCAGTAAATTGAATTATATTTCATAGACCAAAACTCTCTGGAAAAGAATTATGTTTTTTACTTATCCTCGGCACATTTTGACCATCTAAAAATCAAGAATTTTACTATCAAAATTTTTTTTTTTTCATGCAATTTTTCCTATCTCCGTGTATAAACCGCACCCCCCTTTTCGTCGGTAATTCCGTCGGGAAAACCATGCGGTTAATACACCGACAAATACGGTACACTAATTCCATTATTTATCTCTCTATCTCATTCCCTTCTCTTTCTCTCTAAGAAAAAGTACACAATCGCAGAACATGTTCAAATATATGATTTTAGTCTGAAAATTTTGATTATAATTCAAGTATAAACAGTGAATCCAGCCTGATATACTTGCTCGTATTTTCATATTTTTCTAAGCAATACTCATTTATCGTTTTCCCGATGTTTGGCCGATTCTAATTTCCTTCAAAGTAGAACTTCTTCATTTAACTGCTTAACGTGATTATATTTTCCCTTTCTGCTCCACACAACCTGGTGTAATTTGTTTTTCTTTCTTCAAGGTAACATGCATTTAATTTTCTTAGAATTTTTATTTCCTGAAAACAGACAACAGCAAAAACAAATTCACACACTGTCATAGACTACGGTCTGTGGCAGTTTGTATTTGTAATTATGATTACAAATTACATTTTGTATTTACTAAATATAGAATGAGAAACACAATATCACAGAGTCAAGATTACTTTTCTTAGAATTTAAATTTCTTAAACAAAACAAACAAAAGCAAAAATAAATTCACACATTTTCATAGACTACAGTAAGTGTATGAAGCTGTTTGTATTTTGTATTATGATTAAGAATCACATGTTCTTTTTGCCATGCATAGGTACAGTAACAAATATTAATGACATCAAATCTATCCCACTTTGATTTTAACTTTTCAACTTTGTTACATTGATTTTAATATTTTTGACAATAAAATACAAAAAGAACAAAAAACTTGAACGACGTTACCTTTAACTCAACTTTCGCTAATCTCTCTCTCTCTCCCTCCCTCTCAATTTCTCTTTCTTATCACTTCTGCAGGGGTCTGGTACATTTACACTAAATCTATTCACTCTTTTAGTTAGATTTAAATATTTGTTGACAATAAAATACAATAAGACAAAAAAAAGACTATGTTACCCTTCACACAGTCAACATTTGTTCCTCTCTCTTTCTCTTTCTTCCTGTCTCTCTTCATCTCTTGATTTCTCTCTCCCATTCTCTCTTGATTTCTCTATCTCGTATCACTTCTGAGCACATCTATCTCCCACTGGCGGGCGAGAAATTCATCACTCGGACTACGACACAAAATAGCAGCGCATCGACATTACGCTGCATACCTTTTTTTTATGGGAGAAAATGACGCCCACTTTATTAAAGTAAAGAGAAGGCTAAAAATAAAAGGTAGGGTGAATGATATGCCTAAGAGGGTACTGGACATTTCTAAATGCGTGGTAATAACGGAATGTTTCCTGAGTTTTTTTTCTATACTAGTAGAAATAAACTTCTTGTGGCACAGTCAAGCAGGTAACATCAGCATTTCTAGAAAATTTAGTGGCCCAAAACCTGAATCATGTGGCCCCAAACAAGGCAAAACATTACAAAGTCTGTAATAATAATAGTACCCATTTGTGCAAGTAAAATTAAAAATCAATTATATTTTGGTGGCCTGCATGAAGCTAAATTTTAGAGGCCTGGGACAGAGGGCCACTGTTTATTTCAAGCCCTACAGTCATGTAGATATGCACACCCACATATATAAAATGCAGTGAGTATTGCATAATCAAAGTTTGTATCTTATAACGCATTATAAAGTGCAATATTCTTCAGAAATTGTTATGTTTACTGATTTGGGTACTGATGAAATTTGCATTCAAATGTACCAGAAAGTATGCACATGTATGTATGTGTTCACAAGTTTGTGTTTGTGTGTGCAAGTGTGTGTGCCTGCTTGTGTGTTTGTGGTGTTTGCATGTGTGTGTGATTGGGCTATGCACAAACTAATACGGCAGAAAAGGATAGCACGTGCAGCCTCCATAATGCAGAAAAATGTCAGGATCCCTAATCATTCTAATTTTCAATTCTCACACATTCAAATAGATACATGTATATCCTATAACAGGTGGTTATTACTTTCATTATCTACATTCTATCTATCCATCCATCCATCCATCCATCCATCCATCCATCCATCCATCCATCCATCCATCCATCCATCCATCCATCCATCCATCCATCCATCCATCCATCCATCCATCCATCCATCCATCCATCCATCCATCCATCCATCCATCCATCCATCCATCCATCCATCCATCCATCCATCCATCCATCCATCCATCCATCCATCCATCCATCCATCCATCCATCCATCCATCCATCCATCCATCCATTCATCTTTAACTATTTATCTATCTATCTATCTATCTATCTATCTATCTATCTATCTATCTATCTATCTATATCTCTATAGATAAGATCAACTTATCTACCTATACCTCTATCTGTGTATGTCTCTTTCTTTTCTTTATGGGAAGTGTCCATGCCCCAACACTTAAAGGGACTTAGTAACATTGTCCAAATCCTCAAAATAAAATTGTAATTCTAGCGGTTCCTTTATACCTTGTTGTATTCGTATTAACAATAAAATCATGGGACAGCTTTCGGTTTTTCAAATTTCCCTTTCATTACAAAGATATGTATGATTGAAGTATTTAGATAAGAAAATCTCCGGGCGAGATTTTCATCCCTGTACAAAGTGAATGCAGTGAGTTGGTGAATATCACCCAATATCACTTTGCATTTTCGCTCATTACTTGGCCATACATTGTCCATTTGACCTGAAATTTTCACACAATACCCTGGGGACATATGAGATAACAACAGTATACATTGCATCAACCATTCATCAGTTTGTGCACATCTCAACAAAGTTACTAGATCCCTTTAATGTACATGCAGCACCTTGATTCAGAATATGACAAATATGAGAATAAGCAGGCCCTAGATAAATTTTGATCATGAGTCTGGGTTTAAATCCAATGTTAGTTTAAACACACCCACGCACACAAACATACAAATACACACACACGCACGCATGCACATACACACATGCACACGCACACAAACATACACCCACAAACATCACTCATGATGAGTTCTGAGGCACGGGGGCTGCATGCATGTAATATGTATTAGCAATATATATTTCTCGATCTCTTACATGGAATTCATTGATTGCGCATTATGAAAAATTCCTTCCCTCCATGTCTGCCTTCCTATAGCAGCCTACGCACATTACCCTGGCTGACTTCTAGCTTACTGCTAACTCTCCCATCCATAAAGTCACACTGTGCATATACATTGTGCAGTGACTACAATTACCATTCCATTGCAGAGTATTGCGAGGGTTAAAAGAGTCTGAAGTGTAATAGTAGAACAAGAAGGACGCTAATTCACTTTTTGTAAGTATACGGTGATAACCATGTTGAAGGTTTGAAAGCCATGAATTAACTAATGTACAGTAGCTCTTTTATATTTGTTGAATATTCTCCAAAATTAGACAATATAGTTATTATCTGAACATTTTCGCATCACTCATAGGAGAGTGAGAAGGGCATTAAGTCATTTTTTTTCTAAATTGAGTTACGCATAACCATGCAGAGGAAGCTCTGACTTACAAGAGGTTATGCGTAAATCAATTTAGCAACAAATTGACTCAACGCCATTCTCACGCTCACCCCGACGACGCTACCAAGACAGGAATATGGCTTATAACTTATGCAATATGCCCCAAAGGCTGCCCACTTCAGTCTAGACACGATAGGGCTTCGAAAAAATCCTATAAAAAAACACGCAGCCTTGAAAACTTATTGGATTTCCGTAAAATCATTCTGGACATGAAATTAAATATATACTTGTATGTAAATGTATGAGCGATGGTAATAACATTTGACGAGCATTGGGGCAGAGGTCTGCATATCACAACAAATGCTTTTAATTCCAACCACAGTAGAAAGAAAATTGTAATGCAGAAAATGAAAGTTTGGGGGAGCTTGCTTGCATGAAAAATAGCACTCTACAATTTGTTTTGCATTGTACTTCTGAAAATTTGCGGGGGCTCCTTAACAAAAAAAATTTGGGGGGAGGGGGGGGGGGGGGCTCTATTTGGCATTTCGGGGACTTAATCACCCAGAGCGCCTGTGTATTTTTTTTCTCACTGATTTATAGCAATTTGTGAGTATATAGCATTTTTGTGGAGTTGACAATCGCACCATACCATTTACTCTGAAACCCTGGTAATATGATTACTTAAGTAGTCTGGACAAGTAGACCATAGTTAATCCAGTTACCTCCATTATTCAATTTTCAGTTAGCGCACTCCGTCGCACACAACCTTCTTGCGTACACGTACAGCCGAGGCGTGAAGCAAGCTAAAAAGACAGACTTTTACCCATTTCAGACCGGGGATCAACATTCTAATTATTGTCTTGAAGCTTTAAAATCAGACTTTTACCCATTTCACACAGGAGATCAACATTGTAAGTTTTGTGCTATAATATTTCAATTGTTTCCCACAACGTTATTTCTATATGTTCCTTAGAACGCATGACATATCCTTTGTGCTGGTGTTCTATTCATTAAAGGGGTAGTATAGTTTTGGTAAGGCTGAACTTAAGTAACCAAACCTGGACAGTAACATTATAAAACTAATAGTTATAACTCCACCATACTCGAAAGGTATACAAAATTACAAACGACTAAGTAAAAAGCCCATAATCATTCAAAAAGAGTCATTAAAACACAAGAGGGCGCTCTCTAAAAAGGCATTGGTTTCAACCATTTTTCATACACAAATATGCATGTGATGTTTTATTGAAATAATGATTAAATAGAGAGATCATCAACAACTATTAAAAAAACGCTTTTGAAAATTTTTGAAAAAGTGCAAGCATTTTTTTAATTGTTTGAAAAAATCATCTAATTATTTGGGCCCCAAATAATTATAAGATCAGATATATTTATTGATATTTCAGCCGTTTCTGGGCCGATTTTGACCAAATAAAGTTTATTCTGCCATTAAAATTGCATGTTCTCTCAAATTCGACACTCAGTTTTTAATTACCTCACAAAAAAATTGTGATGTGCAGCGCCCTCTCTACCAAAACTAAACTACCCCTTTAACAATAGGGACTTTTTTATTTGCAAGTTCAATAGTCGACTAGTATGATTGACATCATTTTTTCAGCAGTGCGCATGCACATCAACTTTTCGGTCATACCAGAAATCTAAAACGTGTTCACCCTTGTTTTGCCATTGGTTGAAATCTGTGACGGTAGGTGCTACTTTACAAAACACTCAAATCTCCAGATCGTCCCACTTCTACAAGCAGACAGTGATGGAATGGCAAGTGTTTAACATCAGCTCATTTGTATTGATTGACTATCATTTTCCTTAAAATCTAAATTGTTGCAGAGTAATCCATGAAATGAACACATTTATAGTCATGCATTGCAAGAAAATTACTGTACGATAATTTGTTCCCGAGGTTTATAGTATAGAGATTCAACATAATTCTGATCTAGTTGGTCGGTTGTACTTAAGGTGAGCGCAGTCAAATTACATTATGCGTGAAGTCACAATAAAATGGATATGAACAAGCGTCGTCGTGTGAAATCAAAACGGAACGAATAACAGTCAACATGTCTAGTCAACACAGTGTGATAGGACGACATCAGATCAACGGCCCTTGTCCACCCAATCGAAAAGTCCCTAATGTACCATTTGGAAGCAATTATTTTTTTATTTTCCAATGCTGCTATTTACAACCAGTTTCCCGTAATGATTCCATAGCTGATCATTAGCTTTAAGTGACAGGTGCCATGGCAAATAAACAGGTTTTATGTAACTTTTCCTATGCCAATATTTAATTTTCTGTAAGGATTCCAGAGCTGCTACTCAGCTTTAAGTGTCAGTTGACATTTAAGAATCGATACATCTTTCTGCTTAAATAGTCAGGTCATGTTTTGTTTGTTCTTTCGTCTTTTTACGCAGCTAGCCAGTTCCGTTTTCCCTTTGCTTCATGATTAGCCTACCATGTGATGACGGTAAAGCTCCCTTTCTGGCAAATTAAACCAACTAATTGGAACCATAGGGAGCAGATTGCTACCTCATTAACACCCTTTTTGCACGTTTGAAAAGGCATAAAGGGCCCATGAACATGATTTATAATGATAGGAAAAAGTGTGTGCAATGCATGGATGTGCGAATTTGTGTTAAACAGACAAACGTGACAGGAAGTCTCTGGTGGCCTTTATAGACAGGTTCATTGATACATAAAATGCTTTCTAAGGAGGCAATAAAAGAGGTTGATGGTAAGAACCCATGGTTACTTGACCAATGAACACAAAAGTGGTCTATATAGACAGGTGGTATATAGAGGTGGTTGCTAAAGCAAGTTGGAGTGCATACTGTATAGGTTTGTATTCTACTTTATACATGTACAGTCAATCTTAGTTGCCACCTGTCTATATGTGATGTAGGTACTACTTGCCTATATGGTGGCCATTTAAAATAAATCTCTTGTTGAGAAAAAAATATGTATAGAACATGTCAACATTGGCAACTTTTTCTGTTTCCATTTGGTAGTCATTATACACCTGTAAGTTTAATTTTAGGCACTTTTACAAACTGACTACTGTGGGTTGAAGACATGCTCAACAATGGTTGAAGACATGCTCAACAATGTTGTTTGTACAAAGATTAGGGTCGCTGAATGTGATCAATTATTCTGTGCTTTCATTCTACATAATATTTGATTAACAGCACATAAATTTAATAATGAAATTCAGTCAGATTCATGCATTCTACACGTATTTAACCCATTCAGGATTGGTCCCTCAAATACTCAGGCATGGGTCTATGAGGAATACATGCAATAGCAAAATCAATCAGTCCTGAGTGGGTTAAGACCAACATCAACCCCAAATTACAGTACTTGGGTCTAGTCTGGGCTGGGGTCTACGGAGAGAGTGTCAAATACTAAAATCAACCATTTTGAATGAGTTAAAAGAACATGAGCTAACTCATTAAATATTTCATACGCCTCCCTGTGTACACGCAACTCATGCAAATCCTATTCTGATAATCACGCGATGGTGTACAGTATTTCGTGCAATTGTTTCGCTCTCGCGACAGACGCCTGTGATGTCACGCGCCACATGAATACATGAACGAGCGCACGTAGACGTGGCTGCCGTAAGATACATGAACGACATGAACAGAGTGAAATCATCTCGCTATAATGTTTATCCATACCCCATGGGATTGGGGGATCAATGAATATTTGATCGGCCAAACTGCAACATGGATGCTCTGTAAGTCTGTAACGTGGACACGCACACGTACGATGTGGCTGACTAAAGAGACATGAATGGTTACGAAAGCCGTGCGCTATGTTTGTCACCCCTCTCGCGGGATTTGAAGACCCATGAATACTTCATCAACCAAACGGCAACTCACATTCCCAGTAAAACCCCTCGGATGAAAAGTGCAATGGCAGGGAATGCATGTACGTCAAGAGTCGAAGGGAACAATGACACAATAACACAAAACTGAGGGGAAAGGACTACACGAGGAGATTGCGTCTAAAGAAAATTAATTACGATCTTGCGTAAGGGGACCACGCAACTCCCAAAATAACTACCCGAATCAACTGTATCTGTATACACTGAACCTTACGGTTTGATTCCTTTTTTTCTCCTTTTTGGTGACGACTGCACGTGATACATTTTAGTAGTAGAGGACATAATTAGTCAAGTTCTACATGCATGTAGCACATATAAGTAGACACTGTCCAAATTTGGTTGAAAATGATCAGTGCCAACTTATGATCACAATACAAATATTTACCTCTGAAAGGTCAAGTCGGGTCACAACACTGACAAAGGCTGTAGATGACAGCCGAAAGTTTTGGAGGTAAATATTTGTATAGTGATCAAAAGTTTAAAATGTTGCTTCTTATTAAATACCAATACAGACGAACTATCATACTAAGTTTCCATTTCATTTGTATATATGATGCGTTAATTTCTGCATCTCATTCCCAGAGAAAATTTGTATCCACCATTCAATGAAACTAATACATGTGCATGTGTGTTTGTGTGTATGTGTGTATCTGTGTGTGTGTGTGTTTATTTTTTGTGCATGCATGTCATTGTGTGTGTTTTTGTTTTTATATATAGTGATTTGTTTAAATATTTCCATAATCTCATTACCCAGAGATTTCATCCATCATTTAAGAGAAATGATATATAATGTGTAACTTTGTGTGTGTGTGTATATATATGTTGATGTGTATACATATAATGTGTTTTTGTTCGTAAATTTATATTGATTTGTTTATTCCAGAATCTCATTTCCCAAAGATTTAATCTATCGTTCAAGACAGCTAACGTGGGTGTGTTTGTGTATGTGTGTGGGTTTGTGTAGTGTGTGTATTTATGTTGATGTGTGTACATATAATGTGTTTTTGTTTGTAAATTTATATTGATTTGTTTATTCCAGAATCTCATTTCCCAAAGATTTAATCTATCGTTCAAGCCAGCTAACGTGGGTGTGTTTGTGTATGTGTGTGGGTGTGTATAGTGCTTCTGTGCATGCATGGGTCTTCCCATACAAGTGCATCCTAACGTGTGCTTTTGTTTGTAGATATATATTGATATGTTTATTGCTGAATCTCATTTCCCTGAGAAGCTTTCATCTAGTACCATTCGTTCGAGTGGACAATTGTCCTCGAGATATTTTAATAACTTTGAAGCACCATCATCATCCTCCTCTCGATGATTGGAAAACAATAAACGAAGGAATAAGGGCATAACAGGAAGCGGGCCCAGTACACAACCTGGAGGCAATGCGCACAGAGACAGAATCTAATACATTTACTCGCTATCAACAGACGGTAGCGTGATTAATGTTTAAAGATAATGTGGGGCGATTGCACAAGAATTTAATTCAGAAGGAAACGGCTGTGAATAATTTATATTGCACACCAATGAATTTACTACATTCACTATCAACAGACGGTAGCGTGATTAACGTTTAAAGATAATGTGGGGCGATTGCACAAGAATTTAATTCGGCCAGAAATGGTCTCAAAATAATTAATGCTTATATCAAACACAAATTAATTTAATACATTTACACGCTATCACCAAACAGTAATGCGATTAATATTTGAAGATAATGTGGGGCAATTGCACAAGAATTTAAATCGGCCAGAAATGGTCTCAGAATAATTAATGCTAATAATCGGACACAAATTAATTTAATACATCTACTCGCTATCACAAAACAGTAATGTGATTAATATTTGAAGATAATGTGGGGCGATTGCACAAGAATTTAATTCAAAAGGAAATTTATGTATAGGAATCATTGTGTGCCAATATTGTTATAATTAGCAGTTAATCCTTAAATAATTAAATCTCAGAATGTACTCAATATCACATACAGCAACGTGAAAGGTGGTCTCTATTAGATAAGTTGATACATACAGGAATATATTGACGTTGGAATACAAAATAAGTGGCCACAGTACGCAGGTGGTTGCTATTGAAAGGTATCGATCCACTAACACAGGTTTGACTATGTATGCTTATATGGTATATATCCTAATATTCATGACCTAATAATGCCTGTGTTTGATATGAAAGGTCCATCTTCAAAAGTATGCGATACAGACATCTATAGATCTGCACCCTGTGTTATTTGAATCACAGATCATACGTCAAGACATACATTTACATGTATGTGGAGCAATGACACATATCTACAGGGAAAGGACTGTTGGCGGTAGGCAAACAAATTGGAATTCTGACAAATCTAGTTTACAAAATCCAATATGGAAACATTGCACAACATTGTTTTTTGTCCTGCTTTTCTACTAGAAGGCAAAAAGAACATGAATGTATTTTTTTTCTCACTATTTATCGATGTTGTGTCAGATTGTAACCTTATCGAGGGGGCATGTTTCATAAAGGGGTCTAGTAACTTAGTCAGAATCAAACAAACTCACTTGCATCTCTACTGGTTCTTTCATGCCTGGTTGTTTTCAAAGGAGGTTTATGTATTTATTCAACCAAGGTTTTAAAGTATGGAGTGCCATTATTTTGTAAGTTTTCATACACCTTTTACCTTTTGAGAATATTGGAGCTACATACTTCCTTAAGACACCAAATAAAGGTGAATGTTCTCGGATAGTGAGTTTCATTTAGTGCCACTGGTTAGCAGGCACCAACAGCTATATATCATTTGAAATTTGCAAATTATGAGATTTCCACTTTTTACAGAGTAAATTCTTCACTAGATTTGCAATGTAGTATATTCACATCTTCAGAAGACGATAAATATATGGCATATATCTGTCAAACTACAGACAAACCTGGCGACCACCTGTCTATAGCAGCCAACCTGCCTACAGTGGCCACTAAAACTGTTCCGCTGCAGAGGAAACAATGTTATGGAACCTGTCTATGGAGGTCACCTGTCTACAGTGGCAACATGTCTTGTTTCCCTTAGGCGGTCACTATACACAGGTTTGACTGTACTGTTCAACCTGTTTTTAAAAGACCATCCACAGAAGACATACAAGGTGGTCTCAATAAACAGGTGGTCATTAAAGACAGGTTCATATACATGCTAACTGATATCAGTGGAATCAAGATTAGTGGCACTTCTAGTCAGGTCTTTGTACAGAGGTGGTCACGAGAGCAGGTTTGATTGCACAATATTAAAAGTAAATAAAGAGGGAAAATTAAAGAAAAATACTGAGACGAATGAGAGAAAAAAACAAAGAACAAATGACACGAACAGAAACACTACCCAATTCACCTGACTTAAAGCACAAAAAGAAAAAAATAAAGGACAGGGCACCTTGACTAGAAATCCATTCATTGGCACAGTTTTCAATTTGTTTAGGCTGGCTTGTACACGCTAATGTACACAAGGTGGAGATTATAGAAGAATAAAGGTAGGGAAAGAGAACTAGAGACACAAAAAAAAAAAAAAAAAAAAGGAATTATGAGAGATAGAGATGAGAAGAAAAATTATACAAGACAAATATAGAGATGAAGAAAGAAGGGGTTAGAAAGAAAAAGAGAGAAAGAGAGAGAGAGAAAGAAAGATAAAAGCTACAAGAAGACAAAGAAAGGGAAAGAGAAAGCAATGGATATAACAAAGAGAGAAAGAGGAGGGGGGAAACAAAGATATGAGAATCAAAGAAAGGAAGAGAGAGATGGAGAGAGAAAATGTAAGTATAAATATATAGAGAGAGAGATGGAGATGGAGAAAGGAAGATCTGAATAAGAAAGAGAAGAGGAAAGATAAGATTAGAAATCAGAGTATCGGACATTCTGTCCGTGGCTGTTGGCTCATGCAAATATTGCACAAAATGTACACAGCTCAATCTCATTGACTTACATTCATGCACAAGTTCCCCCACAAAATCGTGGGCCACGGAGGTAGAGAGATTGTATAATGTGAAGTAGTTTCGTACAAGTATATGTGCATGAATGTAGTTCATAAAGATTAAGCTCTGGGCAGTTTTTGTAAAGGTGAAGGGCTAATTGCAAAGAAAAAGGAACGGAATCACCTGTCTACATGTCAACACTACGTCTTTGCATAACGTTTTACTTTTAACCCTTCAGGATGGGCTGATTTTGCTACAACATGTATTCTCCATAGACCAAGGCCCAAATATTTTCGGGACCAGTCCTGAACGGGGTAATAGAACAGGGGGTTATGAAAACATCAAGATTCTTTTTGTTTTACTGGTTATTTATTTTTTATGTCTGATATTTCAGGAATAAATTGTTTTCATAGTAAAATAAATGAATAGTTAAAGACTTCCTTGCTTTTGTATCTCGTGTTTTTGTTGGAAACAAATTCAGATGAAAACTAATCTGTCCCTTAAATTTAGTGTTGCATAGACCAAAGCTTTTGTGATGTTTGTGCATTTCATAGGAAACAAATTCCAATAAAATACACCCATCTCTTGAAAGTAAGACTGCATAGCTCTGTGATGATTTTGTATGTCTTTTTTTTTTATTTTCATTGTATTAATTTCAATAAAAGAAGCCTGTCCCTTTAAGTAACGGAATGTGTCTTCTACATATTTTAGAGGAAACAAATTCAAATAAAAACAGATCCATCCCTTTAAGGTACGACTGCATAGCCGTCTAATCCCTCGGAGGGTCCCTGTCGACAAGGTCACAGGAAAACACAATCTGCCTAATGAGCTCCGTTCATTAAGCGCCTTCGTCGCAGACCCCAAGCAAATTAGAACCAATCTCCAGAAGTGGACGGACGGATGGGAAGTCAGAGAGAACAAAAAAAATACAATTTTATATTTTGGGGGGGGATACTTTTCATAAATGCTTCCATTAAGAAAGCACCATGAATTTTTAGGGCCCATTTTGGCATTCAGGGAATAAATCATTCCCCTGAGAACCCAAGCAAATTTGAAACAATCTCCAGAGAAAACAAATAACATTTCATTTTCAGGGAATACTTTTGAAAACTCCCGCTATTAACCCGTTCACCACGAGATTCTGAAATCCCCATAGACTTTGTACACAACCCACCCGGTTCCAGTGGTCAAGGGGTTAAGACAGCACCCTAAAATTAGTTTTGATCTGGTTGCCCAAACAAAGAAAACCATTCAATTGTCGGTTATGGTTGGCAGCACATTCGGACCAGTGGAATTGAGTATGATTTAAATTTGGTGGCCGAAGCTATATACTACTGTGGCCCTGGGCTACCAGGGCTACATCAGAGATGCCAACCTTCACAAACCAAAAAAAGTATTCTGAGCTCTAAAGAACAGTATTTTGGACCAGAAAAAAGTACTTTCAGTGCAGCCAATGTATGAGGTAAAAAAAAATCATATTTTTTCGCGAAGTTATTTTCGCGCAGCAAAAATACTCTTTACGTTTGCGTTGATATAAAAGTTGATTCAGTCAATCACACAGCGTTTTATGAGTTTGTTTTGTTTATTTGTGATATATTTCAAATTTATAACTTTAATAATAGTTTTTCAGGGTTCAACCTAATTCTTTTTGCCATTTTCAACCGTGACTGGTGGGGAGGAGAAGAGATTTTTTTTTTTTTTTTTTTTTCCCTCCTTCAAAAAACGTATTTTTTTCTTAGAAAACGTACTGCCGTATTTACATCCAAAAAACGTACTAAATACGGCAAAAACGTACTACTTGGCATCTCTGTTACATGTATGGTAATTTTGGGTTTATATCCAATGTAACATGAGGTTACAAATGGGTTCATGGCCGCTCGGTCTACAACCATTTGTGACCGGCTATAGCAAAACCCGGCACTTGTCGGTAATTCATGTTTTGAAGAAATAGGCATTTTAAGTTCACATAATGCGTGTAAAAGACCTATGATTGTAAAAATTGAAACGATCATATCTTCGCCAATTATTTACCAATTTGTTAGATCAAAGCATCAAATGAAAACTTGTGACGAGGCCTTTCTAATGGTATGAAAATCTACATTTAGATTTGTACCGTCAAGTGCAGGGTTTTGCTATAGCCGGTCACATATGGTCTAAGTCTAATTTGATCTTCTACACATGATGACTGAAACTTTCACTTCCCCAGGTTCAAACTCGACCCATTAAACCCAACCTTTACCCGAATCCTAATCCATAATCTCAATTAAAGTGAAACCAGTAAAGTGTCTAACTCCACGAAAATTAATTGGAGCTTTCACATTTCTCTTCTACCGTGTTGTTTGGCTTATGGTAAGAGAAGAATAAAATAGGGTTTGATTTTTTTAAATGCCCCTTTAGTATGACGATATCTATCATTGATAATCATTCAGCTCAAGAGCATTAATGAATGGTCATAAACCTCATACACGTTATACAGTAATTCATTGTAAAAGCTGATGCAAATTTTCACTTTTTTAACCAGGAAAGCAGTGTTTTTTTTCAATGAAACTTTCACACATCATTCGGACATATCTTACAATGATTTTGGTATAGGATTGAAGTCTCAAATGTAATTTTGGGCAATATCTGACACTTTACAGGTGCACCTTTAATCCTGAGCCTTTTGAGTTCTGATTTCTGGAAAGGGTTTAAGACAAGCAGTAAGTAGAGAAGTAAGGAACCGGAAGTACCAAAGTGCATATAATCAGTGAAAAAAATACATGGGGTCTCAGGGTGAATTAGCCCCCGAAATGCTAATAAGAGCCCCAGGAAATCAGAAAAGAGCCCCCGTAAATTTGCATAAAGTTCAATGCAAAACAAATTTTAGAGTGCTATTATCATGTAGGCAAGCTTGAAAAGTTACCCCCCCCAAAATAAATTGTAATTCTTTTCCCCTAGTATACTGTTTGATGTTGTTAGTTTGTTTGTTTTTTACAAAGAAGATAAAGACTTCACACCCACATGTTATGATGGTCAAAGTATGGTTCAAACATTCACAAAACATGATACTGTGAATACTGTAATTGTATAGTTTTAATAACGAATCAAATTATTAACGTTGAGACAAACAGGACACTCGGACCTTAATTATTTTTCATAGCTTTAAAAATGAAGTAAACTATAAATATTTTGAAAAACAGAACACTTTTACCTTATTTTATAATTTAAAAAATAATCAAATATAAACAGAAAACAAGAGACTTGGACCTCAATTATAATATAGTTAAAAATAGAAGCAAATGTGAACACTTAGAAAAACAAAACAGTCAGATAGTTATAAATGAAACTTTACAAACAAATGCAAGAATTAAAAAACAGGAAACTTGATTATAATTCAAATTATATATATGAATCAAGACAATTGCCAAGGACCTTTCCTAATGGCATTACAAAAGGTTTTCTTTTTTGTTTACAAATCCAACCCAAAGTTCATTTCAAGACTACCCTGGAAGTTGTTTTCCTTGAAGCCATGTTTTTTCTTTACTGGCTTCCTATATATAGATATATACTATAAATACAAATAAAATAGAACCAAAAATATACATTATTGAAGAATTCTATGAATTTTGCCTGCAGGAAATATGTATTGTCACCAAGTACATACATATATATGATATTGTGAAATTGAGATAGTAAATGTGTTTTTTACAAACAAATATTGGGGAAAATACATTTTATACAGAACCAATGAGAGGCTACACATGAACTCTGCAAACGTTTTGAGAAAAAAAAAACCTTCACCTCTATGAAGTTTAAACGGTAAAAACTGTTTTATTTTGGGGCCAATTTTGCTCAAAGTTTGACTGATAGCTTTCCTCATGTACCTCAAAGCACAAAGTAAGTGATATATTTCAGGGTTAAACTTGCCTTTAACTCTTTAAAAGGGATCTAGTAACTTTGTTGACATACATGTGCAAAAGATGACAAAGGTTTCATAAACAAGTGTATTTCTATGATTTCACTGATCTGATATGTCCACTGAGTGTTGTGTGAAAATTCCATGGTCAATGAGTTTTATATATGACCAAAAAATTAGCAAAAATGTAAAGAGATATTGACCAACTCATTGCACTGACTTTGTACACAGTTATAATTATCCACTGGAGAATTGTAAATCTGAACACTTCGATCAGACATATCTTTACAGCGAAAGGGAAATTCTGAAAAACCAAAACATGTTCCATACTTCTATTGGTAATTACTACAAATACTATGAGAAATGTGAGAACCACTAGAGTTCTTTTTTTTAAATGTGGATTTTGACAATGTTACTATCTAGATCCCTTTAAGATTAACCAGGCTTTCATTCCCTACATAAACCAGATTTACTATGTACGTACGTGTACTAATCTCATGGCAAGCCCTTAGCAGTGGCCTGAATGCCAATGACAATCAGAAATTTCATTTTGCTACTAGAAATTCTTTCTTCTCTAGTATATTTGGCCACCGACGAATAAGGATCCACAACAAACAAGTCTATGGTAGTCCGAGTCAATCTGATGTGTTATTTTGACCACCAGGGCACATATAAACCCTGCTAGCTTAGTTCCATGAGTTTAGTGAGCAACAAGCAAATTTTGTAGCTCCCAATTATGGTTAGCTGGGTCAGTCTTCGGTACCAAATAATTAGTAAGTTAGTAACTACAGGATCATGTGTTAACTACTTTAGCCATGTCACAAAAATAGACTTAGCATGAAACTAAGCTAGTGGGGTTTTATGAATATGGGCCAAAACAGATAAACGTAAGGGAGAGCTTTTCAATTCCATCTTAAATAGTTAAATGTCTCCCTAATTAGTGAGACATTTGAAAAGTCAAGACACATTTAGCCAAACAAAAAGGGTACAAGAGAAGCCTGAAAGCTCCTAGTGATTTAGATTGAATTTGACAAAGTTAATGTATCCCTTTAAGATGTTTTCAGTAAACCAGCAGGGAAAAAAAACACTACATATGGTACGAATACGAAGAATGGCAAGACCTCTAATTCTAGTAATTTATATCGGCATCAAGCTTTGCACAGCGCTCCGTCTGCTGGTAATTAGCTGTCATATTATGCTGGTGGTTGTATGTCACACGGAGGATCCACGCTTTTAAAGCCTGCACACACACAAACACACACAAACACACACATATACACACACAGCAGAGAGGTGGGAGGACACCATACACATACACCTCTACTCTCTACCACACAGACATGCAAACATACAAACACACACGCACGCACGCACACACAAACACACACACACACATACATTCTTCTGCAAGCACGCACACTCACACATCTGGTACCTAAAATACAAAAACACACACATAGTACACACATACACATACACACACACATATATTCCCTTGCAAGTACATACATGTACACGGACACACTCACACACACACACACACACAAACATGTACACAGGCACATGCACGCGCACACACACACACACACACACGCACACACACACACAAACACAACACGAAGTCATAGTACAAGGCATACACAGGTTGCCTGGATGCATACACTGCCTGCTAACGAGGATCCAATATTTCAATATTACACCCAATCTCCCCCTCTCCCTCTGCTATCTCTCTCGCTCTTGATCGCTCTACGCATACAATTAGGTGCACGCATACAAAATGTGCGCCGACCTCGATCCGCACAGAAGATGAGTCTACTGTACACGGCTCTCCACGCCAGGCAGGCAAGCAAGCGAGGGAGAAATACGGGAAAAAAAGGGGGAAAAATGTAGTACACCGTACGCGTTATCAGAATGGACGAGCAATATGTCATTGGGAACTGCCTGCATGCACTTATGTATGCTGATACACACCTCGCCTGTACTACTCTGTGTATTATTACTCTGTGTGAGTACTGTTAACCGAGAGCACAATACAAACATACATGTACGCCGCCTCGTCTCTATACCGGTCTCTCGCTTTCTCCTCGGCATCAATATGTTCTCCCACGACTACGACTACGTACGGTAAAGGGAGAGTGGCGCATCATGCAAATTTGTCACTAATGCTAAGCAGCAGGCAGAACAAGTGGCCTTAGTATACTGTGCAGTAAAATACATACTGTGGTATCGATTCCACCTTGATGCATATATTCTCTCTATTTTGCATCAGCTGATCAAATTCATATATATTTACAAAATAAATAATGTTCACATTATCTGTTTCTTGACTTTTTAAAACTATAATTAAATGTTATGCGTAAATATGTAAATGACACACACATGCATACAAACAAACGCACTAACACAGCATAAAATATGTCAATAAGAATCAACATTTCTCCTTTTCAATCTTGTATCAAATGATAAAATGCACATATTAAAGGGTACCACCACCCAAAAATAATATTCTTATTAAAGAAAGGTAACATCTTTAGTATTCCATTCCATCAACAAGTTCACAAAAATATGTTTCCAGAAGAAAAAAATATATAATTGGAAACGCATCACCATTCTAAAGCATGCGTTCATGCGGTCTGAATTACGCAGACTGCTATGTGTGCGGTGAATTGCAACGTGTGCAGAGCGAACGAATCGCCCGGGAATCTATTGTTTACAAATGTGCGCGTGAATAGCATTGGCGCACTCGCAAATGGTTGGCCCGTATGGAACCAGGAAATAGCAGTGGTTCCGTAAGTGGTGGAAATTAATTGCTTTGTTTATGAATTACACAACCCTTTGCAAAATGTTGGGTATCTATTTGATATCACAAAACGGTACCAAAACATATAATAATGTGTTGTTCCAATTTTTTTTTCTTTTTCTGGAAACATATTTTTGTGAACTTGTTGATGGAATGGAATACTAAAGATGTTACCTTTCTTTAATAAGAATATTATTTTTGGGTGGTGGTACCCTTTAATTCCCAACCTGAAATGGTGCAAGAGGCATATAGTACTAGCTAGACTCCTACTCTCAAGCTGAAAATTAATTCTAACTCACCAGCATTTGTTTGTGCTAACAGTTTGCAAGTTTTATTCTGAGCACGAGGCATTCATGGTACTAGCCAGGCTCCTAATACTTCACGTTCGAAATTAATTCTAACTCACCGACATTTGTTTGTGCTGACGGTTTGCAAGTTTTATTTTGAGCACCGGGCATTTAATTATGGTGAATGTGTTAATTGGATACTAGGTTGAGGGATCAGGGGCAAGTGATTTATTGTACAAACAGGTGTGAGTAATGGAAATCCTATTACGCTGTGGTGATGCTTCCCACAGTACAGGTAATGTAGGGCGTCTAGATAACCTTTATTAAAAATTATAATCAAGCATCCATACTAACTTTGTGTTTCTACAAGCCAATTCGAGCAATTAAAAACATGAAAGTTCAAATGTTACTTGCCTGAGCAAAAGATGTACTAGCCCCAAAAACCAATGGGAAACCAAGACAAACGTATCACGCTAGTTAGCTGCTTGGCAGATTTCTTGCTCGTTTCTAGATGACGGGCAACCAAACTTGATGATTATGAAATTTGACTTGCCCCTGGCAAGAGGGCAAGTGCTAGTATCAAGTCCTGATATTATAATGATCAGATATTAACCTACTCCTAATACTTGATTTGACAATCCACATATAGGAATAATACGGGACTCACTAGGTTCATGTAGGCATTGCCTATGGCAACGCTCGAAATTAGCACAGGCCCGATGGCCCGGGGCCACCAAAAATTGCTGTCGGGCCAGTAAAAAACTCATAATTCCAATGTTTGCTGGCCCGATCGGGCCACCATGTGTTGAAACAATTGTGCACAATATTATGGTTCTTATTGCAAATTTGATACCTCACAGAAAATACTTGATTTGTGGTTTAAAAAGATAGGAAAGAGAGGTCAATAATGAACAGTTTTGTGTGATTTTTTTTCTTCTGCCGACAGCTTAGAAAAGGCGCAAATTATTATAATTAGCATTATTTCTGCCCCGCCCCCCATCCGATCCCCACATGTAAAATTTGTACAGCATGTTCCACTTGGGATAGGTAGAAGGATATCAAATTAATTCTGTTATCAGTTCAGTTTGTATATAAAACTTGAATAAATAATAGGAAATATCAAGAATAATATTTTCTATACTTGCGGAAATAAGTTAAGAGAAATGTTGTCCGATTTGTAAAAGTTTAATTTGTGTTTTTTTCCATTCTGTTTATCCCCACACCCCCGTTTTGTGAATAGAGCTTTCCAATTCCAAATATGGAATGTAAAAACATGTAGCGAGTGTGCATGCAATTTACGTGAGCATAGAAAGTTTACGATCAATTCATCAATGTTTGACACCAAAATTTCAACAACAAAAACCACAATTTGAAAATATTTAATTTATGTGAGGTTTATAAACAATAATCCATGGAAAAGTGAGGTTAAAAGTCTGAAATGTGAGAGGATATTTTAATAATCGATCAAATTTGGTTCGCATGTAAAATTCAACATAGCCTATGTTAATTTGTGTCTGCATTGTCTACGTCTTGTGTTGCCGCCGATGTTGTGACTGTGTCCGTAAGTTCACGAAGAATTTATAAATGTTTGACTAACAGTTTTACAAATATAGCACCACAATTTGAAAAATGTGTCATTCATGACAGGTTTCAAAACAATATTCTACGCAATTGTGAGATTAAAAGTCTGATATATAAGTACAAATTTCCATTATCAATCAAATTTGTTATGCATGTAAAACTCAATAAATCATGTTTGCCGTATTCGAAATCGGATACAGTAGATCGGTGACTTGTCAATGTTTGCAGCCGATGAATCGGCTTTTTGACTTACAATTATTAGCTTAAAACACCACAATTTAAAAACATGTTATATGTCTGAGATTTTCACATGACATTTACACAGAATGTTGAGGTCAAATTTGTATAATAACAGTGAATTGTCCACTTTTCCACAGTTTTGAATGTGCTATGAATTTTCTCGTTTCTTTTGTTTTTCTTTATTTTCTTCGGGCCAGTGGATTTTGGTTTCGGGCCACCAAAATTGGAAAAATACTAATTTTACTGGCCCGACCGGGCCACCAGCAAAAAAAGTTAATTTCGAGCGTTGCCTATGGGAACCTGACCATGGGTCTATCTATAGGCTCTACGGTGCAGGGGAACAAATTAAAAACAATTCTGGGGCTATACTCTTCAAACTTGCCTGCATGAAAAAAACAATCTAAAATTTGTATTTCGTTGAAATTTACGGGGCTCCTTTATGATTTCCAGGGGCTATTTTTGTCATTTCGGGGACAAATTTTGCCCTGAGCGCCCTTGTATTGTATTTGGTTCACTGCTATGGTGGGGAATGGTAAATCTTCTAGTAATTTAGGTAACCAATTAAGACAGCAAACTGCAAACATAATCATAGTTTTGATGGATACAACAAGGGAGACTTTCAGTAGTAATATGAAACATACATGTACACTTGGAAGAGAAAATTGTAGTTTATTTATAAATGTGTATATTTTCAGATCTACATATATGTAAGTACAAGTCAGCAAGCAAGTAAATTTTCAGTTCAGGCAAATATAATTTGAAAGTTTATACGATTTTACTTGCACAAATGGGACAGTAGTGAAAAAAAGTTGACCAGTGTGGATGCTTGGGTTAAATGAAGTATCCTATGGACCTTCAGTATGTCCTCATCTTCTTTAGATCACAATGCTCCACGTTAACTTTTTTTTACTAGTGGCCATTGGGGCCACCAAAGCCTTGAATTTTCTCATTTCTGGTGGCCCGAAAAAGGGAGAGAAAAGAATGCAATTTTAAACAATCATATTTGAGTAACTAACGAACAAGTTTTCTGCAAATTATGATTTTAATGAAACAAAATAAATGTGTGTCAAGTCCCATATTGTACTCGTTTGTGTGCAAAGTAAACATTAATTAACAAATTGCTAATTAAAGGTAGTTCAGATTCGTCAAATGAGATGCGCGGCGCCATCTTGCATACGCGTTGCGCACGGTGCGTAATGCACGTTAGCTCAGTGTCATGCGGTGCGCGCAAACTAACCCAGTTCAAAATGGCGACCCGCTATGTAGCAATCCCACGCTTGATGCCCTTTAATGCGTGTACCATTTTGGTGGCCCAACATCAATTCTTGGTGGCTCTGGGCCACCGGGCCACCGGGCCACTGCTAATGTCGAGCCTTGAAATATACAGGTATGTACTCAAGACTCAACACTAACTTTTTGTATGCTAACTAAGCTCCTTTTGGTGCAGTAGAATTACGCTACTTACCCCCCCCCCCCCCCCCCCCAAAAAAATAATGTTTACCTGCCCTGAAATTAAATTTTGTTTCAGAGTATCTACTATTCCAAACTTGACTCCCTTTATTGATCAAAACTGTGGTTACGGATGAGGCTTGACATGAAATCATTGTTAGTCTGGATGTAACTGTCTCACCAAATGATACTTAGGCCATGAAAAATAAATGGTTGGATTGGCGTAACCCGCCCGCCCCTAAAAATACACGCCGACCCTAGAAGTTTTTTCTGAATTTTATTTATTTTTTTTATAATTTAAAAAAATTAATTAAAAAATAAAAAATTGCAATAGAATTAGCAAAATTTTGCGATGTGTTATGTGTGTGTTTTTGAGTATTTGTGCGAAGAAAAAAAAAAAGAAAAAAAAAAAAATTTTTTAAATCCCTACCGACCTACCCTAATTTTTGGTTGCCCAATCAAACAATTTTTTTTGTTTGGCCTTAGGCCAGCAAACTGACTTGATGAATGTATGTTTACTGGCCTTTGGTAACATTTCACTAGTCCTGAGGCTAGACCAACCAGTATGACAATTATTTATACGCAAAATCAATCACTATTATCATCATCAATTCAAAATGGCAACTCTCCATTTGTTCTTTACTTTGTATATGACGCACAAACAGGTAGAAGGCTGTTGTTCAGTGTTCTAAGAAATATAATTTGACACATAATCTACCCAAATGTTTGTGAAGTTGCCAATTTAAATGTAGCACTAACAATTTTTTATCTTAAATGCATATTGCTTAAAAATTAAAAAACTCCTCCTACATTATATGTATTTTTTGTTTCATCATATTTTTCGACTTACGAAGCTTATCATTATGAATGACAAGACAGCTCTCTACAAAATCTTAAAATGAACCTTCTGCCTACCTATACCTGGTGAGCTACATGTACATGTACATACAAAGCCTATTGAAATTTCAGAATCCCAAAGGGAACGGGTTAACATTAGTGCATTGTTTACGAGCAGCTATTGTAGGGTAATATTTAGACTCCGCTCACTTTCATATTTATTTCCCTTTTGAACAAAGAGTTGTAAATGTAATCAATATATTCCTCCATCTCCAAAACATGGCTATATTTATCAACTCGTCAATCATCATCGTACACATGTCGCTGCCGCTGCCGGTCCACCGAAGGCCAACTCTCGCTGTTCAATGCGCATTGCGAAAAACCCTTTCCCGGGTTTTAATAATATCTCATCATGTCTCACAGGCTTTGTAGTAATATACCATACTTTAATTATGGGAAATCAATAATCGGTGTTGTGAGGACCGTAGCTCTCTAGAGCTATCTTTCTAGATTCATGGGTTGGATTTGCAGCTTCTGGCCTTCTGCGTACAGCTTTGTTGGCATTAAATACTTTCAATGTCATTGTCACCATCGCATTGATGGCTTAGATTGGGTTTATTTGAACCCATGCACTATGAGAACCTGCTATACCATGCATTAACTCAATGGGAAATGCAAAATCTTTTACGCAAGGGGTTAATAATCAAAGCCCAAGAATACATTCATGATCTAGGCGTATAAGGCAGGGCAGGGGAGGGGTGGAGTCCACAAGTTTTCAAACGCCAGCATTTGGGGCAAATGCGATTTCTCATCTTCAGGGGGAAAGCATCTCATTTCTGGGAAAAACATGTTATTTTTTGAAAAAAATCATATCAATAACATTTAGGCAAAAAGCATCTAGAAATCTCATGTTCGGGCAAAACTGTAAGGTTGTGTCAAAATCCTATATTTAGAACGCAAGGATGTTTAAGACCCATAATTTGGTTCCGAGAAGACTTGAATTGGGGTCTACATGAAGAGCATGCTTGATACAAAAACAGCAGCCATTTATCTATCTAGATATTAAAGCCTCAAGCTGTTTTTTGATGTTCATAAACGCTAAACTATGTGGACCTTGTTAATGTTTTGAACAGCTAAGTGACCTAACATTTGCAAATTACATTGAATGAAATGTATATCTTGTCAAGAGGTAACATAATCTACAAACTACCATACCAATTACAATCAGCTTAGTAAATATCAAGGAGTATTTGATTTTAAAGAATTTAGACCGTTCCAAATTTAAATATTTGAAAGGTTTTGCTTCCTTCTAGGGCTTACTAAGGAGATTTCCACTTGTTTTCCTTTAAGAATTGATACATTTCTCAGTAAAGAACATTTCATGAAGTACACGTACTTGATCATGATCTACTTTCACATTAATCCTTTCTCACTAGATATTTTTGCGAGGATTCTAATGTGAAGTACTGGAGGCCTAGACTGCATCTCAGTGGAAACAAAATGCACGGGGGCTCATGGCAAATCTGCCTAAATGGCAAAAAGAGCCCCCCCTCCCCAAATCTGCCTAAATGACACCTAACCAATCATCTAGCTATATATACATTTATAAGTTACAGACACACAAATAAAGTTGATGAGGTATACTTATTACAGATGATCCAATCAACAGCAACTCTAAATTAATGAATGACCGGCTCTAAATCATGACAACACGTACATGTACCTACATCATTCACTCATCTAATACGATACTGTACAAACTTGTTTTTAAAGTTTACAAATTAAAGACACACAAATAATGAGTAGTTATATATCAACAGCAAGGTCAAATAATATTTAAAGGTTAAAAAATAAATAAAAAACAGAAAGAAAAGCTTTTTTGTCAAAAAGGAGAAAAGCTTGTACAAAAACTTACAATGTACACAATACTTTGTTGAGTAATTAAACACAAAAACAACAGTTAAATATGCTACAAACATGAACGTGTGGCTCACCATGCACTTCCAATGCAGACACAGACAGAATGCAAGCACTGTTCTCACATTAACCACCTCCTTTATCATTTGAACCGATCGCATCATTACATCTCAAATTTTATGATTTCATTGCAACATTTTTAAACTGCTACTAACGTCCTTTTAAATAGTATGATGCCCTTTATTGAAGATCTGTTCAAACTCTTTCACATAATCTTATTGCATACTTACATGTAACGGCATCTTCTTGCATATTTTTGCGCAACTCTTTGAAACTGTTAGCGTCCTTTTAAATGATACAATGTCCAGTTAACACCCTTTCACACATACAGTCATGAATACAGTCATACAGTCATATTTTGCATGCATTTGTCACATCATCGCATATTTATTTTTTGTGTGTAAAAGGATACATTCTCAGTGATCCGTTCTTTGATCCCACGGCCAAGATGTTCTGTACGGGGTCGTACGCCATGGCTGTCGGTTCGAATGGGAACCCATGACGAACAACCTGCCAGCAAAAACAAAGTAAATTCAAGGTCATTTGCAAATTTTTACTTAGATTTTTACTAAAGTTAATGTTAATGATGATTGGTGGTGCTGATGGTGGTGGTGGTGGTGATGGCGATGATGATGATGATGGGGATAGTAACGATAATATGTTGATGATGATCACCATCATCATAATCATCATAAATGTATAAATTATAAATGATGATGATGATGATAATGATGATGATGATGATGATGATGATGATGATGATGATGATGATGATGATGATGATGATGATTATGATGATGATGGATGATGATGATGATGGATGATGGATGATGATGATGGATGATGGATGACGATGATGATGATGATGATTGATGATGATGATGAGGATGTTGGTGATGATAATGATGACGATGACAATGATGATGGATGACGATGATGATGGATGACGATGATGATGATTGGTGATGATGATAATGAGGATGTTGTTGATGATAATGATGATAATGATGATAAAGTGACAATCACAATGACGACGACAACAATGGTAATTATGTGAAGTTGATCATCTCAATAATATTGATGTTTTGTAAAATGGTGTGATGATGATCAATGATGATGATGAGGATGAGGATGATGATGATGATGATGATGATGATGATGATGATGATGATGATGATGATGATGATGATGATGTACATAATCTTAATACTTCATTCACTTATAAATGTACATTTTCATTTCATTAATTATGACACTATTTTTTAACAGAAGAGTAGCCTACGCTACTGAAATATTATATTTGCTCAGAATGTCATATGATTAACTATGCCTCACATCTCGGTTAAATACAATAATATGGTATTCCATTGTTAATTTCTAAATACCACAATTCATAGACATCATCATAACTTTACTATGTCTATGTAATGTAAATTGACCCAGTTTTATATTTTCTATATAATTTGTTTTAATTACAAATTAAAAAGTCAATGTGTATCCAGTGTGATTTTACAAGTCTAAATATAATGTGCTATAATAATGCTGACATTAACCAAACAACTGAAAACAATCAAAACATGATAATTTATGTCATGCATTTTGTTTACAAATTGAATTTCCCCTACAGTCTACAGACAGCAGAAACCGGACGGCACATTTGCATCCGTAGGGTAATAAGATTCCCCCCTTGCGAGGCCCAACGGGGATGCACTATGGTATCGCCCGCACACACTGCCGTGTTATGCACAGATGATATGCATAGCTAGCTAGCTGGTCCACCCACCTTGCATACGTTGAAGTGCTCCGGAGTGAGCGATTCCACTATGTCCGAATCGCCTTTTGGAGAGGAACTTGATCCTACTCCGGCCGTAAGACCGTCGAGCACCCGTACAAGACGCTTCATTTTGCTTAATTTCTCCACGATTGCTCCTCAAGAACTGGCCATATCTCCAAGATATACATTCCACCTGTCCATTTTTCCTGTGGTCGGATCGGAAGGAATCGTGAAGAAAACAACCCTAGTGCGACATGCACAGATCCGCTGTATGTGTGTGGTTTGTTCGCTACTGAATCGGATTCGCTCATGTACGATTTTGTCAGGGCTGAAAATGCTAGCCTACTTACAAGTCACTTCTCTGTGTAGGTTCGCTCGATGCGAGGAAATTATGCACGCAAGTCTATGTACATCGGAAAACGGCGCATCAACATAAAGCAAAGGTTACGCCTGGGAAATTCTTAACTATACCGTACCGTACCATGCACTTGTGTACTAATTATACTGCGAATATATGCACTGAATAATCCGCTCCCGGATGTGAATCTACTGCAAGTTCCAGTGACAATTGGTAAATATTTGCATTGATATATCTCTCACCTTAGCTAAATTACTCTTAAATTGCCGAAATATTGATGGAAAATACCTTGAATTATACTGTGGCACTATTGGAATAACACGACTTGAAACGAGGTAATATATTTTGGCTTCGGAAATTAGTTGTCATGTAATGTTTACATCGTCGTCGGAAGTGCTCCCTTGCCCCCGCCAAGGCCACGGGAGCAGCACCCGCCGTGGCGCTGGCGCGCGGCTAGGGTATTCACCCGCGTATTTTGAAGTCGCCCGTATACAGTCCCACATGTTGAAAATCGTGTTGCTTATAATAATGTGACAAGCGCAAGCTTCAACAACAGGATAATTGACATAATTTATGCAAACTATGGCTTTATTTTTTGCCAAACGTTTTATCTCCTCAAAATCTAAGTAATAATAGTGATAGTAGTAAGTGCATTGCAAAGGTTTTTGTTATTATTAATATTTAATATTTACTTGTCATTCAATTTCAAAATTCCACTTTTCCAGAAAAGTTATGAACATTGCTTGTTTGTTTGTTGTGGCATTCTCTACCAAAGCGTGCCCACGACTTGGTATGCATGACTAAAAGAACCGATGCTCTAGATACAAATTGCACAGAGCATCAGTTCTTCTAGTTCTACTTCTAGCTCGTCATGCATGCCAAGCCGTAGGCACGCTTTGGTAGAGAATCCCATTTGTTATGGTTATTATTATGTCCCCCTTGTTTATTGTCAAAATGTACTAAACCCTGATACTTTTAAAGAAATATATCAGATTGAAATAGTGTAGAAAATTGCCGAGCGCCATTTTAGTTAGTAAGGTCATCGATCATCAATCGGAAAACACTATATAAATAACTTACTAAGATCTACTAAATGTTACTAATATTTCTTTATGGCCCTTTCATGGCTAGCCTAAAAAAGACATTTGGTATGCTTGATTTCCTGCAGGTAGGTAAACTAATTATTGTCATGGCAGGGGTCATCAAGAAACTAGACGAGACGGTAGTGAATCGGATTGCAGCAGGAGAGGTCATCCAGCGACCTGCAAATGCTCTCAAAGAAATGATCGAGAATTGGTGAGTGTCACACTTGGTAACAATAATACAGTATTTATACAGCGGGTAATCATAATAGTTGTGCGCTTAATTAAGTACTAAAATATTACAATATAACATTAGACAAATTACACATAGACACAGGCAACACAGGTATATACTGCATCATACATTTTACTAAGAAATTATGTTCTAAGAATTAATGAAGAAAAAAGTAAAATTAAGTGAGACTACTTTATCGTGGCTTGGCTGCGAGTTTTTAGTGTCAACTAATAAACTTTCACATGAGGCAATATTTTCTGCACAACATCTCCCTTTAAAATTGTCATTGCAATGTTTATTTATTTATTTATCTGCTTGTCTTGCTTTGATTTGGACTAATAGGAATTTTGATTAGTGCTGCTGCTGAGGAGGAGGAGGAGAAAAGGAAGGAGGATGGGATAAGAACAAGAAGGAGCAGGAGCAGAAAAGGGGAGAAAGAGAAGATGATAATGAGTAGGAGTGGGAATATAAAGGATAATGATTCTGATGGTGATTGATGATGATGAGGAGAAGGAGGGTGATGACATTTGATAATAAGGAGAAGTGTATAATAGGATGATGATGATAATCAATGATGATGGTGATAATGGTGATGGATGAGGAGGAAGATGATGGTGACGAGCAGGAGGAGGAAGATAAAGATGATGATGATAATAACGGCGATGGATAATGTTGAGGAGGCAGACTCGAAAGGAAGAAGATGATAATGAATAGGCTTAGTGATGATGATTATGATGATGATGATCTGGAGGAATGAATTTTATCTATCCATCCATCTAACCAACTACAACCATGATAATCATCATCTGGGCAGTTGTTTGCACTTTATTTGTAATTTATTATTGTTGAAAACATTTGTATCATAGTGTTGTTCTCCCTATTAAAGGGAAACAACACCACAAAATAATATTCGTAAAAATGAAAAGTAATACTTTTAGTAGTACATTCCACCAACAAGCCTGTGTTGTTCTTTGCGGGATGGTCCCCTTTAATTGTGTCTCCTTCAATTTGGAAGATTATTTTCATCACTGTTACTATTTCTCATACAGCCTTGATGCCAAGTCCACCTCTATCCAGGTCACCGTCAAGTCCGGGGGAATGAAGCTGCTACAGATACAGGACAATGGCACGGGCATTCGAGTGAGTAGCACAGGAAAAAATGAAGGATCAATGGATTACTTTAAAGGCACTTTCTGGTATTTCAACATAAACTTTCCCTGTAGACTCCAGCCCAAGTATTTTTGTCTCATGATGCTAAATAAGTTAACATCAGTTGTGAGATATTAAATGGTCACATGTCATCACAATGTAACTTCTCTTAAAAATAAACATACCTTACATAATATGAAGATAACAGACGAATATACAGTCAAATATGTGTATAGTGATCACTTAGGCGAAGCAAAAAGGGTAGCCAGTCTAGTCAGATGACCTCTATAGACATGTTCAATAACACTGATTCTCTGCAGAGGGTCAATTTTTGTAGAGCTCTACTGTATTCAGGTTGGCTGCTATAGTTAGGTGGCAGCTAAGACGGGTTTAACTGTGTATGTTTATTTGTAATGTTTGCAGTTTCTTATAAGTACTAGCACATGTATGTTTTATTGTTCTTTTACTTATATGGGCAATTCCACCATAACGGAATTACATTCAGAGACGTTTTTTGCTCATTATTTCATTCCCTGCGCAATATTCTCATGACTTGAGTAAATTTTGATACTTATATAAGTTGCACGGGTAACCAGGCTACAACATGATAGGGAAATGGTTTTATATCTTCCATGTGTTGTTGCACACTAGACCAATATGTGTGACCGTAACGGAATTACCGGAGAATGGAGTTTTTTTTTTGCTACAAGTTTGCGTTGAGTTTCTCTGAAATATAAGACACTTTGAAACTGATTTTATGTATTTTTTCTATCTTGATAATGTCAACTTCATTTTAGAACAAGTACGTGCATAAACAACACAATGATAAGTTCACAAATTCACTTTTTTGAAAAAAGACCACTGTAACGGAATTACACAAATTTGTAACGGAATTACATCTCTGAAAGTTACAAGGAAAACTCAATTATTTTGCACTCAACTTTTCTTACATGCTAATGCAAACATCAAGGCTATCTAGCACTTGAATATAAACCATAATTTGACATATCTGTAAAGCAAATTTTGAACTTGTTATGTGTAAAACAAATGAAAATATGGCCAAAATACAAATAAGAGTGAAATTTGAAAAAAATATTGCTAAACTCCAGCTTTATTTCGGTTTATTTTCAGCTTCATATTAGTAGGCAAGAAATTAAAAAGGATTGCATCAATTAAATGAAAGAAAAATCCTAGAAACTATGTCCACTAAAGTGTGTAACGGAATTACACAACTTGAGCAGTGGGATCAACTTTTCCACAAATCGGTACATGAACAACAACAAATTCACATTTTAGCTTCAATACTTTTCAAAAATCAATAATTTGACAATAATAACCATATTTGAAGTAAAAAATAGCAACATTTTTAAATTTTTCCTTTACTTCAAGAAAAATGGTTAAATTGTGAAAAAACCCAAAGTAAAAAAAAAAAAAAGTACCTACATTATGTGACATGCTAAAGAACTGCACATCATCAATATCAAGAAACATTTAAACAATTTAAAATCACAAACAGGTCAAATAATTCAACTTTCAATGCTATAAAGCCTCGTAAACTTCCTGAATATTGGAAATCTGTGTGAATGGAAATGCATTGTGAATGGGCAATTCCACTGTTACAGAATGACATATAAGTGATTTTTAGCTCTGTTTTCTTAATCATATTTAAAATTCCTTTCACTTCCACAGTTTTTACAACTTTAATAACTGGCAGGGGTACTAGAGGTACAAATCTATAACACTGTAGCGTCAGGAGACCAAAATACAATCATAACGGAAAGGGGTCTTTTATTCAACACTAACTTTGTAATGATTTTCTGCAAAAGCTACCACAAAAAATTCTTCATTGGTAATAAAAACTTATCATTTAAGTTACAAACTTGAATTTGGTACATCTTTTTTCCAGAAATTATCTATTTTAACCTCTGAAATTACCTTAAGACAAACGAATGTCACTGTAACGGAATTACGCCTGTGAAATCCACCCATGAATCCACCCATGAAAATGCAATTTCTTGGTTACATTTTTCTGCGTACAGTCTATAGTAAAGAATTTGTATGCATTGTTAATTTGTATGCATTGTTAAACAATGTATGCATTGTTAAACTCTTACATAAGGACCAGAACAAGTCCTGAATTTATGTGTGTGCATAACAGAATTACAAACAAATCGAGATTTGTTATATAAACTCTTGTTATATTCTAAAATTATTCTTTTAAAAATTCATCCTAAAGTGATCTTAATTTACTCTCAAATCAATTTAGAATGCGTTTTCATTCATTTCATGAAATACATGTACGGATATAAACATGTATGATCCAAATACAAAAAGTTGGCATATAAAATATAAAAATCAAATTGCAAAAAATGAAAGACACCTTTAGGAATTCCCATTTGAAAATGAAAATACTTTGTACATCTTCTTTGATCTGCATACAGAAGCACACTGAACACTCAATGAATTCTGACTTTATGATAATGAATAAAACATATCTTAGCCTGTATTATGTATAGTTTTGAATATCTTGAAGCCTATTCTGTATTTATGTTTGATTTTATATGCTTCAGTTTAATACAAATTTACATAATTAATGGTGAGTTATGAGCCCTTAACTGATCAATGATATTCAAATCTACATACAAAATTATTAATATTAAATCTCCTTGAAAGTTGAAGGAATGATTTATATCTTAAAATACATCAATGTAAATTAATTTGAAAAAATAAATGTAGAACCAGTGTCATACTAATTACTGGATATTTTTAAATTTTTGTTATTGTTTTTGTTTTTCCCTTTCTAAAGTACAAACATGAATCTGCTGCATCTTCATAATTTCAGTCAAGTGGTTCTTGCTGGAAACTAATTTAATGATAGAACATTATCATCTCTATTATGTTCGTGGAGAAATTAGAGAAATTATCTATCGTGTATCAATTTAGTTAAATCACCATTGATGCAATATGAAGCATGTGAGGTAATGAGTCAGATAAAGTAACATTGTACAGTACATGTACTGTATGTATAATGACTTATTGTCTACATGGCTACAGTTCATGCTATTTAAAGGGTATTTCTACATTCAGAACAAGAAAAAAAGTTATTTTCAGCAATATCATTCAATACCTTACAAACCATGTGCATGTAATTCCGTTACGTAACGGAATTACTAATACTGTTACGCCATTTTGGGAAAAAGTAGTGACATTATTTCAGAAAATTATGTTGGAAGTTCTTAGGACTATGGTGAAGGAAGAGAATTCACAATGACATGACTAAAGAACAAGTAATAAGATATTGAGAAAAACTTAAATCGTTTTATCGTAACGGAATTACGATCAAATGTGCATAGATTAAAAAAAATTCTCAAAAAAATATGCAATGAAGTTACTGCCCATGCTTTACAATTTGTGTTTGTTACAACATCGTATGGAAAATATGAGAAAATGAGCAGAAACAGTCATTGAATTAAAAGATTCACTTTATTTTCACAAAATGAAGCTGATTTATGAATAAAAGGTCATAAATTTCTGTTCAATTCAAGCAGAAATATTTGAAAAACCAATCGAGCTATATACAAACGGTTTTCAGTTTCCTAAAATTCAAGTTTTCCTCTATTGATAACAGTTTGATTTAGGGAAGATTGCTCAACTTTGAGATGTGGTGTTTTTGCCTTCTCTCATACGGAATTGCCCATATATGCCCCATCCACATCAAATACTCAGATATACAGTCAAACTAGTCTTAGTGGTCACCTGTCTATATTTGCCAACCTTGTGGCCACCAAATGGAATTCTCTACAGAGAAAACAATGTTATGGAACCTGTCTAGATAGAGTAGCGGTCACCTGTCAACAGTGGCCATTTGCTTGTTTTCTTCTGGTTATCATTATACACAGGTATACAAAGGTACATTGAAACCTTCCACCATTGTTGTTGTTTAACTTGTCATGTATTGTTATTATTTGATTCCAGAAAGAAGACATTGAAAACCTTCCATTTTTGTTGTTTAACTTGTAATGTATTGTTAATATTTGATTCCAGAATTAGAAAGAAGACATTGAAACCCTTCCACGATTGTTGTTTTTTAACCTGCTATTTATTGTTGTTTTTTGGTTGCAGAAAGAAGACATGGATATTGTGTGTGAGCGGTTCACCACCAGCAAGCTGCGAGAGTTCAACGACCTCTCTAACATCAGCACTTACGGTTTCAGAGGAGAGGTGAGATACAGCATGCCAATGTGTTCGAAAACTAGAAATATTGAATTTTTTCACCTTAAATAATGGGGGAGGGGTAATAAACAGTAAAACCTGTCTTGGTGGCCACCTATCTATAGCAGCCGACTTGCATATATATTAGTGGCCACTAAAAGTGTTCCCCTGTAGAGAAAAACAATGTTATGGAACCTGTCTATAGAGGACGCTTGTCTACTCAGCCACTTTTCTTGTTTCCCTTAGGTGGTCACTCTGAACAGGTTTGATGATAAACACTGTCGGTCAAAACAAATGTAACACTCATTTAAATAGTCGTCATCAAAAAAGGCCACTTAGTTATTATATTACTTTTCTAAACCAATAACTCATGACGTCTCTCCAGTTTTCTCTTTTTCTTAGTAGGAATTGTACATTTTAAGTACTCATTATTATTATTCTTCATTATTATTATTATCTACCAGGCTTTAGCCAGCATCAGCCATGTTGCTCACATATCCATCACAACAAGGACTGAGGATTCAAAATGTGCTTTCAAGTAAGTTGGAAAAACATCAAAGAAAATTTGTAGTTCCATTCTCTCATACATTTGTTTATTTGTTTACCAATTACATTTGGTGCATAGTCATCAGTGGTTGCAATAAGCATTTACAGTAAATGAGGACAGAGGATAAACAAATTTGCATTCAAGTAAGTTAGGAAAAACAAAGGAAATATACAATGATTTTAATTTTGTCACACCCCCTCCCCCCCCCCCCCCCCCCCACATTCCACGTAGTACAGTTTCCAATTTGCAGTATGATTTATGGTTGGCTTTGGTTGCTAGGCACTAGCCATGGAGCTTTGCAAAAGCAGAAATGTTACTTTAAAGTGATCCATTAACTAACTATACATGTACATTTTTTTTCAAAAGTGATATTTGGGCCTTTAATCATATACTGTAACACTGTCATTGTAAGATTCTTCTGAATAATGTTTGATAGTTTCATAGAAAAGGAGCACTGTTTACCAAGAAACAAAATTCAGTCATAAATATCTCTGTAATTCTATTTTTCTGATACCATAAACCAAACAAGAGTGTACAATAGTGCAAGCGCCAAGTGATTTTGGTTGAATTTGACAAAGTAATAATGGATCACTTTAGATGGATATTCAAGTTTTGTCAAATGAAAAGTTTAATTGTTTATGGGATACATGTATTGTAAACACATTTCTTACAGAGGAAGCTTTTCAGATGGGAAGCTGAAGGGACCAGTGAAGCCCTGTGCGGGGAACAGAGGCACTCAGATCACTGTGAGTATTACATTAACCCTTTGCCTACAGGGAAACTTGCTAGGCTATGTACAGAGTCTACAGGGATTTCCGAATCTCAAAGGGAATGGGTTAAAGGGATAGTTGGGTTTTGGTATAGAGGGCGCTACACAAAATAATTTTTTTGTGAGATATTGAAAAACTGAGTGTCAAATTCGAAAGAAGCATACAATTTTAATGACAGAATAAACTTTATTTTATCAAAATCGGTTCAGAAATGGTGGAAATATCCATAAAACATATTTCCATTTGTAATAATTGGGGTCAACATTGACATTTTTGCTAGTTACCTGGTAAGGGCTTGTAAAATAATGTCCTGTAAATTGTTGACCGAAACAATAATTTACTGGTACTAACTGACTAAAATTACATTTCATTTTTAAACAGTCTTCATTTAAAAACTTTGCTACCTGTTATCAATAAAAACTGCAATTATGGATGAAGACTGCAAGATTTGTCTCATTCTGTAATTATCAACCTGAAAGTCGAGTTGCTCAACTGGGTCACGAAAATATGAGTTTTATAAAAACATTCAATACAAGTTGTTGCTACCCATGGTAAGCCCAGCAAAGATTTCAGGTCAAGGAAAGTCATTTAATGAGGTTCATCTTTGTGTGAGCATTCATTTTAAAAGAAGGAGAAAACATCCTCTTGTTACTTTGAGCGTTGATAACAGAGCTTGACATCTCTTTTTCAAATGTCCAGGTGGAAGATCTCTTCTACAACGTAGCCACGCGAAGGAAAGCCCTGAAGAGCGCCAGTGAAGAACATGGCAAGATCTCTGAGGTGGTGTCCAGATATGCCATACACAATGCAGGGGTTGCATTCACTCTCAAGAAGGTACATACATGTACATACTATATGCCCGTACTATCCACTATTATATTCCACATACTAAGAATCTTGCTCTATGATTGGTCAAAAGTTAATCACGTGAAGAAACATAGTTTTGCCCATCATTAATGGGAGAAGAAAAGTTTGTTACACTCAGTACTATCTTGGGTGAAAGTGCGTTGCACTGGGTACTATCGTGTACCACCGCGGTGATGTACGTAAGTACTGCATGCACTGTCCATAGAGATGCGTGTTATGAAAGCTTCCTGCAAGCGGAGGTCTTGTTTTAGCTTGCGAAAGATGCTCAACGAGATTAGATGCTCGACGAAACAGTTAGATTGTCTTTCTCGTAGACCCTACCAGTGAAATGTTTCTGATGTGGAATATAAAGCAAATAATCACCTTTTGGTTTCAGGCGATGGCAAACTATCAATTCCTCGGCGATCTGAATGTATACGCTATCTTTCCTCAGCTTAGCTTCAGAAAGATAGCTACATCCAGATCGCCTCGGAAGTGATAGCTTGTCCCACCACCTTCACCAACGGTACTTATTTGCTTACTATCTTCCAGTTACCCTTCTAACGATAATTGCTGTTTGTAGTCACAAGAAAAATGGATTATAATGAATGTGTAGTTTATATATATTCTTTACAGTGTTTGTGTAGATGCAGTAGTATAATATTATCAATACATATAGGCTATTTAGCTGGGATGAAATCAAAATTAGAACAGTGTTTGAAATGAAATGCAAACAAATACATCCTCTATTTCTTGAAATTATGAAATGTTTAATGAATATATGTTTACACCTCATCAGTTTTTTTCAATAATTTTCCAATTCCCAATTACAGCAAGGCGATAGTACGGCAGACGTGCGGACTACCCAGAATGCATCTATAGTGGATAATATCAGAACTGTGTTTGGTCCGACTGTTGCTAGGTATGATTGTGATTATCCTGTAGATTGAAGTGTATTATAAATGGAAATATAAGCACATATCCCTAGATACTACCAAACCTGTTGTATGTTACATGATGATTTTTTTGTTAAAGCAGCAAATGTTGTGTGTGTAGTAACAAAACAGAAAAGGTGATTCATTTGCTATTGAATTTCATATTTATGTTAATGATTTGAATGTTGTACTCATTACACTAATGTAAAACTACCTTAATTCAGCTTGCGGCCCGCCATTGCAGTTGCTTTTAACATTTTATAAATGAATGAATAAATAAATGTCTATGGCAGTTGATTTTAACTTTGTATAAATTAATTAATAAATAAAAACATATATTAATATATAGGTTAACCAGGCAAGAGTCATAATGCTCTCAATTTTATTTGAATTTTAATTTTAATTTGTTAATTTACCAATTCAACAAAATCATATGTATAAAATATTTAACAATCATCAATTGGAAAAAGGACTAAAAAATAGCATATTATGCTAGTCAAACTAGCCCTTCTAACTTACAAGAGATCATGTGAACAACTAAACATTTCCTTGTTCTACATTTCAGGGAGCTTCTCGACATCAAGCTTGAGAATTCCAAGCTGGCCTTCAAGATTGCCGGTCAGATATCCAATGCCAACTACTCGGTCAAGAAACTCATATTCCTACTCTTCATAAATCGTGAGTACTATTTAAGTCCTTCCCTGCTTTAATAAAGAGATCTTACAAGTAACCAATATGTATCCACATGTAAAAACTGACACCGAGTTTATAATAAAATGTGTATTTTAGTTCTTTAGTCTGATATGTCTAGTTAGTGATGTGTGAAAGTTTCATGATAATGAATGTCTTATTGTAAATATTATATGTTTTATGAAATTAATACACTGAAATTGAAATATGGCTAAGTAATGAGCTCATATATATAGTGCTAATTTGGATTTCTGTTCATTCTTGGGTTATACTCTGATGAGAGCATGACAAAACGCCTACGTGTATCTCAATTCAATGCAATAATTGGACTCTGTAGGACTAAACATGAATTTTATCTAATTTCTAATTTAAAATCTAAAGTTTCTTAAGTCTAATTTTCTTCTTCTATCCGCAGATCGTCTAGTAGACTCGAGTAGCATCAGGAAAGCAATAGATGCAGTCTACAGTACATACCTGCCCAAGAATATGCACCCTTTCGTGTATCTCAGGTACTCTTTTCATATATATTTACATGCTGACTATTTTGCTATGTTTTACGATTTCTTGTTCAACGGCAATTTAATATAACGTGACAAAAGTGTTCATATGCATCTACATGCCTTTATATGCTTATTTCTGAATTTGAAGGTTCAAGTCAATTGTAATTGCTGCTGTCTTTGGCCATTTTATTCAGGACTGATAATTATAACTTTCTTCTAATGACTCATCTGAGGGATGTTGCATAAAGAGCGATTAAACGTGAGTCAGAAAATGTGCTTAAATTCATACATCTTGTTGGCTCAAATGCGGGCATTTTCTGAGTTTAATCAAAACTTTTAATCGCAACTCTTTATGCAACACCCCCTATAATAGACTATGAATATGCATATTTATGTACTTAAAGGGATCTAGTAACTTTGTTGACATGTGCAAAAAGTGATGAATGGTTGGTGCAATGTATATTGTTGTTATCTCATATGTCCACAGGGTATTGTGTGAAAATTTCAAGTCAAATGGACATTGTATGGCCAAGTAATGAGCGAAAATGCAAAGTGATATTCAGTAACTCACTGCACTCACTTTGTACACGGAAGAAAAACTCGCCCGGAGTTTTTCTTATCTGAATACTTCAATCATACATATCTTTGTAACGAAAGGGAAATTTGAAAAACCGAAACCTGTCCCATGATTTTATTGTTAATACGAATACAACAAGGTATAAGGGAACCGCTAGAATTAAAATTTTATTTTGAGGATTTGGACAATGTTACTAAGTCCCTTTAAAGGTTCACAGTGATTGCTGCTGTATATGGCCATTTCATTCCAAACTCTATTCTATTTCTTTTATTTTTTTGTATTCCCTTCATGCCCTGTCCGCAGTCTGGAGATCGCCCCTCACAACGTCGACGTCAACGTCCACCCCACCAAACACGAGGTCCACTTCCTGCACGAGGAGGCCATCATCGAGGACATACAGAAGTGCCTTGAGCAAAGACTACTGGGGTGCAACACATCCAGAACCTACTTTACTCAGGTACATGGGTATTTATTTCTCCTACTTGCACTTTTGAATTATTTGAAATACATTGTTTCTTACTGAGAAAGAAATCAGTTTGTGTTTAATGTTTTTTTAGATTAGGCCATCATCGAGGCCATACAGAAGTGCCTTGAGCGGAGACTACTGGGGGGCAACACATTCAGAACCTACTGTACCCAGGTTGGTATTCATTTGTCATGCTTGTACTTGTGTAAAATATACTTGCCTTAAGGCGTAGTTGCCCCAACCCTCTGCATCATCATCATCATCATCGGGAGACAGTCAAAGGTCGGGGTCAGGGTCAAACCATGGAATATGTGTATTTTACCACCCTGTTTGTCTTCATAATTCATGAATATGATCCCTTTCCCTTGTTTACAGGCTCTTCTTCCCGGCACCCAACTCTCTGCTTCATCATCTGAAGATGGAGAAGGATCAAAGGTCAAGGGTCAGAAACCAGGGTCGGACCAGCTGTACGCCCACCACATGGTGCGCACGGACTCACGCGAACAGAAGCTGGAGGCATTCTTCCCAAAGAGCCAGGTATCCATGGCGACAGGAACAACATCAACATCATCTTCTTCAGCATCAGCATCACTGGGTGATAAAGGGAATCTCCAAGATTCAAGAGAGAACCCTGAACAAGGAGGAAGCTTTGGGAGATTAGATGATGATGGGGTGATGAGGACTGAAGCTGGTGGAGCTATGGAAACTGAGAGGGGATTGCAATCTGCCAACAACAGTGGTGATATTGCCAGGAGCGGGAATGAGAACAGTGTTTCAAGGTTTGTTATTTTAACTGCATTTGATATTGGTTGAGCATTTCAAAATATAAAAGGAGAGTATTTTGTTCACAATAAAATAGATGCTTGCCTAAACATATGTGTAGTTTCATAACTTTGTTTCTTTAAAAAAAAATGTTTCCAACCTATTCACTTCTCCATCATGCATGTATCTTCCTTTGTTGTTCTGTTGTAAAAGCAACATACTACTTGGTCTACTTCCATTTCGTCTACTGGCACAATCAGAATGTAGAGGTTTAGAATCATCGTTAGGTTAAAGTTAGGGTCAAGTTTTGGAATTGGGGAAATAGCAGTTTCAGCCATCATGATTCGTTGACCAAATGGGTGAAGATCAAGCAGCTATAAGCCACAAATGTTCTCTACCAGGTTAACAGGAGTTCCAAAGTAATGATGTCACATTCTATTGTTATTTCGTACGGAGAGAAACTGACCCAGAAATATATGATGTAAATTAAAAATGAAGAAAGAACATTGGGTTTCCCCAGGATTTGAACTCGAGACTTCCAGATTGCTAGACCGGTGCTGTACCACAAACTTGAATGATATCCTTTGGGTTTTTGTCATGTTTATAATGGCTTCTGACCATCATGAACATTGGAGAAGGGTTTCACGGACAAACGATTGACAGATCGGCTCCTAGCTCAGTTGGTAGAGCACCGGTCTAGCAATCCAGAGGTCTTGGGTTCGAATCCGGGGGAAACCCAATTTTCTGTGTTCATTTTGCACATTCTTTTGTTATAACATAGTAATGGTTCTAAACAACTTGTCCTTTGATTTAGACTTTTGGTAGTGGGTTTGGAGCTACATGTAGATGATTGCCTTCTAAACAACTGCAAGGTCAGACAATTTCTAGTTTGCCCAACATTGTTTAGAACCATTACCCAAGGCAATAAATAGCTGTATTGTCATTCTTCGTTACTCTATGAACATTACACTCTGATTTTTATTTCCCCAGGAAAAGACCCCTGGAAGATGATGATGTCATCCACGGTAGGGGTTCCCCCACCCCCTCTAGGAAGGGTCCTAGTGATTCCAAGGGTTCGGCTGTGGCAGGACTGAGGTCACCGCACTATCGGGAAATACAACTGACTAGCATCTTATCACTTCAGCAAGACCTAGAGAGCAATATGCATGAAGGTATGTGGATTTTTCTCTTTAGAATGTCTGAAATGGTAAGGGTTGGCAAGACTTATGAAGTATTGATTTCAAAGAACTAAATCAGAGATTTAAAGGATTTGTTTTTGATTTAAATTAATCCTTTTACAAAAAAAAAGTAATCAAAATTATCATCATCATCCTACTCATTGTTAGCATCATTGTCATTATCATTATCATTGCCATCATTAAATCACAATCATCGTTGTCTTTGTCTTCGTCATCCTCATCATCATCTACCATAACCATCATCTGTAGCCTCATTTTTCTCTTTGTTTTATAGGCCCAAGAGCTTAGAATCAGTACGTACATACAAATATTAGAATCGGTACAATGCAGTTTTTATCATAATTATTAATGTCGTAATCATCGTCTGTATCTCCATGCTCTTTGTATTGCAGGCCTGCGAGACCTGTTCAAACAGCACACATTTGTTGGCACCGTCGATGCGGAGTATGCGCTTATTCAGCATCAGACTAAGCTCTACCTTGTCAACACAGTCAAACTCAGGTATAGACAAATTATTATTATTATTATTATTTATTATTATTATTTATTCGGCATTTCATACAAAGTACAATGTAAAAATACAAATGAACAGCGAATTCTAAATTTAAAAAAGCAACCCTGGTGAGCCTCCCCAAGTTACCTGGCAGGAAAAAAGAAATCTTGAATGACAATAACACAAATATTCATCTGGCAAGGCCGTGATTTAAAACTCAAACTCAGGTATAGACAATTGACAATAACGCAAATAATCATCTGGCGAGGCCGTGATTTAAAACTCAACCTCAGGTGTAGACAATTGACAATAACACAAATATTCATCTAGCCAGGCCGTGATTTAAAACTCAAAATCAGGTATAGGCAATTGACAATAACACAAATATTCATCTAGCCAGGCCGTGATTTAAAACTCAAACTCAGGTGTAGACAATTGACAATAACACAAATATTCATCTGGCGAGGCCGTGATTTAAAACTCAAACTCAGGTATAGACAATTGACAATATCAAAAATAATCATCTGGCGAGGCCATGATTTCAAACTCAAACTCGGGTGTAGACAATTGACAATAACGCAAATATCATCTGGCTAGGCCGTGATTTAAAACTCAACCTCAGGTGTAGACAATTGACAATAACACAAATATTCATCCAGCCAGGCCGTGATTTAAAACTCAAACTCGGGTATAGACTGTTGACCATGACACAAATACAATCAAACCTGTGTTTAGTGACCACCTAAGGGAAACAAAAAAATACTACCCAAATTTGTTCTATGCTTTGATTGATAATAATACAAATACACCGTGTCCCAGAAAAAACGAAACCGGGTTTCATGGCAGAAATTTGATGTTATAATGAATAATTTCCTTGATGATATTTATATGTCTGAAAAGCTATGTGTCTCTTCTTTTATTTGATATACAACTTATGGCACATAATTCACGCATGACTGAATTAGAACGATAGAAAGTGGTGTTACCAAAATTCAATTTGCGCGCAGAAATTGCAAGTTTGGGTGATGTTTTGGGGAGAGTTTTAAGAGTAGTAAACGTACTTATTTTGAAAAAGGACAGACACCGCATGAAAATTCATAATTTTATCTTTTATATGACACCTCATGATTAAAAAATAAATTATATATGCCAGAGAACGAATACAATGAAAACATGCTTGATTCCAGCCCAAATGAGTAACTTTCCTGATATAGCCTGTTTCCTGATCCCCATGTTTGTGTAAATTCACTCATGCATCAAAGTCCATTGTCAGCTGCTAGTCAGGAAAGCTGAGCGACTTCTTACTCAACTTTCACTCATTCGGGCAGAAATCAGGCATGTTTTCATTGTACTCGTTCTCTGGCATAAATCATTTATTTTTTTAGCATGAGGTGTCATGTAAAAGATAAAAATATGAACTTTTATGTGGTGTTTGTCCTTTTTAAAAATAAGTACGTTTACAACTCTTAAAACTCACCCAAACTTCAAATTTATGCGTGCAAATTGAATATTGGTAACACCACTTTCCATTGTTCTAATTCAGTCATGCTTGAAGTATGTGCCATAAGTTGCACATCAAATGAAAGAAGAGACACAGAGCTTTCCAGGCATATATATATCATCAATTAAATTATTCATTATGACAGAAAATTTCTGCCATGAAACCCGGTTTCGTTTTTTCTGGGACACGGTGTACAATGAGGTACATGTATGTGAGAGCCCCTAGAGTTCCAAGTAAGTTTTGAGGATTTTGACAATGTTACTACATGTAGATCCCTTGAATATCTCTATATTTACTAGAATTTTCTGTATGGTTAATTGTTTCATGGAATGAGCTGATTAGTTTCCAAAATTACGTTTGTTTTTCTTGGTTTCTTTTCCTTTTAGCCAAGAACTCTTCCACCAGCTTGTGCTGCTCGACTTTGGCAACTTTGGCGTCATGAGGCTCTCCGTAAGTCAGGCTTATTTCTTAACCCGTTCACTACGAGATTCTGAAATCTCCTTAGACTTTGTACACAACCCACCCGGTTCCCGTAGTCAAGGGGTTAAAGAATACAGAGTCTCATGTATTTCATTAAAACATTTTGCTTGAAATCATTTTAACTATATCATTAATTCTAAAGAAATGTTAAGACTTGAATATTTTGTCCAAATGTTTAGCATTTTAATCAATGTTAATGATGATAGTAAGTCATTGGCTAATATACAGTACATGTAGCACTTAATATGATTGATAATTATCTCTCAATTCTTAACAAACACATGTTGATTACCTCAATATTTAATATAAAATTAATCTTAACATGTTTAATATAATCTGATCTTGACATGCTAATTTTCTGATACCTGGAGAGTATTCCATCAAGGCTACCAGTTTCAAGTTAACCCATGATTACAGATGAAAACAACACTGGCATGTGTTCACTGTTACTGATATGTGCATAATTCCTGCCACTTCTAGTCGAACATGTCTTCTTTAGTATCACTAATAATGGAAATAATCAATGTTTACGAGACCACTCATATCTGGTTTGATGGACCACTGGAAGCTGCCATGTTTTCCAACGGTACCGCATGAAACCTCATATAAGCGTGCACTAACAAAAGCTGGTTACATAACCCGCTTTTGTTAGTTCACGTTCAGATGTGCTCAGATGACATTGCGTATGGTACCGGTTGAAAACATGGCAGCCTCCAGTGCTCAGTCATAACAGTTGATAGTGGTTTCAAAAACATTTATTATTTCCATTATTAGTGATACTCAGGAGGAAATATATGACTATAATTAACAGGAATTATGCACGTATCAGTAACAGCAAGCAAAAATGCAGCGTTTCCTTCCCCTTTAAGCTAAAGTTTAAAGCTAATTAAAAATTTGCCAAAGAAGTTAATAATGTGTACTCTTGTTTGTATTTTAGACACCAGCCCCTGTATTTGAGCTGGCCATGTTGGCCCTAGACTCGGAGGACAGCGGTTGGACCGAGACTGATGGTCCCAAGGAGCAACTGGCCCAGTATATTGTGGACTTCCTCGGGTCCAAGTCTGAGATGCTGGAGGACTACTTCAGTATGGAGATTGATGAGGTTTGTGAACAGGGGTTTGTTCCACTTAACACCAACATTGATGATAGCTTTGATTGAAGGGGACGATTATAATTACAAATCGATGCTAATCTCAATGTTAGTGTTATTAAAGTTAAACACCCTACATAGCTTTGAAATGTATTCAAATTTAATGAAAAAAAATCATTATCGTCATCAACATCATCATCAACATGATCATCAACATCATCATCATCATCATCATCATCATCATCATCATCATCATCATCATCATCATCATCATCATCATCATCATCATCATCATCATCATCATCATCATCATCATCATCATCATCATCATCATCATCATCATCATTTCTATTGTTCAGGGTTTAATTTTTGTTACCATTTCCCTTGTGTTAGGGAAGAATATTCAGTTATAACAGCGGAACAATAGTGTTAAGTGAAACACCCTACAGGAGTAAATTGACCAGCTTTGAAATGTATTCAAATTTAATAGAAAAAAATCATCATCGTCATTATCAACATCATCATCATCAACATCATCATCATCATCATCATCGTCAATGTCATCATCATCATCATCATCATCATCATCATCATCATCATCATCATTTCTATTGTTCAGGGTTTAATTTTTGTTACCGTTTCCCTTGTGTTAGGGAAGAATATTCAGTTATAACAGCGGAACCACGTTATGAAAAGTTCTGTTAAAACAAACACTTTTGTATCAAGATAATGTTGCTAGTCCCAGCTCGATATATGTTATTTTGTTTTTTGTCTCAAGGAACTTGTTAGAAATGAAGTTCACCTGTATAAATGGATGGCTACTGTATTTTATGATTATGTTTTTGTTTGTAATTTTCAGGAATGCAATCTTTGCACCTTTCCTCTGGTGTTAGACAAGTACATCCCTTCAATGGACGGCCTGCCAATGTTTATACTCAGGCTTGTGTTAGGCAAGAATGTTCAGATTTCAGTTTATTCCAACTGTTTTATTAATTTGTTTGTTTGATGATTTATATTATTGTCTTTATTTCCCAGGAGGGCAATCTATGCACCCTACCTGTTAGACAAGTGTAAGACAAGTACATCCCTTGCATTGACAGTTCGCCAATTGTTATCCTCTGGCTTGTGTTGGGCAAGAATATTCAGTTATCAGTTGATTCCTACTGTTTTATTCAGTGTTTTGATTAACTATTGTGTTTGTTTGTTATTTTCAGGAGGGCAATCTGTGCACCATTCCTCTGGTGTTAGACAAGTACATCCCCTCGATGGACGGCCTGCCAATGTTTATCCTCAGGCTTGCAACAGAGGTGAGTCTAAGATGCAACATTTCCAACTTTTGATCACACAATACAAATATTTACCTCCAAAATGTTCAGCTGTCATCTACAGCCTTCGTCAGCGTTGTGACCCGACATGACCTTCGTGATGTAATGATTGATATTGTATTGTGATCAACAGTTTATTATTAAATACCAATACAGATGAACTTTCATACTAAGAGGCGAGTCTAGATGAGGCTAACCCATTCAGGCCAGGTCCCCAAAATACTTGGGCCAGGATCTATGGAGAATGCATGTTATAGGGAAATCAATTAGACTTCAATGGGTTAACCCATTTAGAATTTTCCGTGATAATACTTTAGTCAGGTCTTTGGAGAATGAATGTTGTACCTATCAAATTGTCTTTACTGGGTTAATTTGGGGGAGGGGGTAATTTTGTTTTTGTATTGCCTCAAATGACTCTGCACTGCAAAATCTCAAAAGAATGTGCATCTTGAATTATATATCCATTTGTATATGTTTCAGTGTTTGTTTATGTGTTTCTCTGCATGCATGTGACTATATGGTTAGTGCATTTTTTAGTTGCTGTGAAAACAAGCAAACAAGTGGACTCCCAACCCGAGTCCACTTGTTAATTTGTTGTTAACAACGATTCACACATGCAATGAACGTCCAGTGTTTAACCTACATCAGTGGACAAAAATAAAATGATTGATATAACATTAGCAATGAAAATGAAATGTAACAATTACAATGAACTGCTTGTATATCGCAATTAAAGGTTACCAGTTATTTTGGATGTAGATATTTGATTGACTTGCCTATATAATATCCTTCCTCTCTTTCTACCTGCAAGGTTGACTGGGATTCTGAGAAGGGGTGCTTTGACAGTCTAGCCCGGGAGTGTGGTCTCTTCTACCGCATTCAGAAGCACATCAGGCTGGTGGCGCCCAAGGATCAAGAGAACGCGGTCAGTCACACAAATATCAACATTATTAAACCATTTGTTTGAAACTGCATTCATAGGTGTAGAAGGGGAGGGGGGGGGGGGGGGCTAGGAGGCTGTAGCCCCCCCCCCCCCCCCCCCCCCCCCTAGGGTTTTCAAAATGTTGGTCATATTTGGGGAAAAAACACCCAATATTTGGGCAAAGGCATGTCCTATTCGGGCAAATTTGTATCATATTTGGGCAAAAGTATGTATTTATTTTATTTATGTCATTTTTATATTTACAAAAATTAAATTAAAATATAATAACAAATAAATGAATGATGATAATAATAATAATAAACCAAATCAATTAATAAATAATAAATTTAAAAGATACAAAGCTATCCTTTTGAACACTGTAACTGCCCTTCTCAATATTCTTCAAGATGACATTATTTAATTTTATCCAGAATTGCTAACCCTCAGCCCTGCTTGTTATGTTTTAAAACAACAATTGACATTTTGATTGTTCTTCTTCCTTCCTCCAGAAAACTGAGTCAGAGAGCAAAGCCGAGATGCCAGACTACAACTGGAAGTGGACGATAGAGCATGTGATCTACCCCGCCCTCAAATCATCCTTCCTCCCTCCAAAGAAGTTTGCAGGAGACGCGAGCGTCCTGCAAGTGGCTAGCTTGCCTGACCTGTACAAGGTCTTTGAGCGCTGCTGAGAAGAGGACTATTTCCTAGATGCTAAAGGATAATGATAAACTAGACTGCTGACTTGTTAAAGGTCTTGAGGGTTTGTAGAGATGTGGACGATAAGAGCATGTGATCTTCTCCGTCCTCAAATCCTTCTTCCTCTCTCTGAAGAAGTTTGCAGGAGATGCAAGTGTCCTGCAGCTGACTAGCTTGCCAGACTTGTCCAAGGTCTTTTGAGCACTGCTGAGAAGTGGACTATTTCCTAGATGATAAAGAAGAATGATAAACTAGTCTGCTGACTTGTTAAAGGTCTTGAAGGTTTGCAGAGATGTGGACGATATGAGCATGTGATCTAGTCTGCCTTCAAGCCTTCCTTCCTACCATGCCCAAAATAGTCTGCAGGAGACACGGGCATTCTCTAGGTAGCCAGGCTGACAGACTTGTACGAGTTTTTTTGAGCGCTGCTGAACATTGGAAAATCTTGCTGGACATTCTGTGTGCTTGTGAGGAATCATACAACCTTCTACTGTGTTCTATTAGGGATGCAGAAAACCAGAATTTTGCAGGTGGATTATCATGGATAATCTCACTCGGCCATGTGATCTATGGCTTACTCAACACCAAACACAAGTTATGAATATGACTAGTGAGCTATAGTAGATTTGTTAAGGGTTAAACAGCACTGCTCAAAAGTGGACCAATAAGAAGGACGCATAGCACTCTTGAAAAGTGGACTATATGAAGGACTTTGGGTGCTGCTAAAGAATGGATGATAATTCCGAACATCACAGACTATACTAACTGTTGAGCAGCTGTACTTGTACAGTTTTCTGTGCTTCTGACGCCTTGACTAGGCATTATGGTTAAGTGAGAGTGTTGGTTGGATCCCTGAAGTATTATTCCATGCATGTACATACAGTTGAAACCTGTGTTTAGTGACCACTGAAAGGAAACAAGCAAAGTAGCCTCTGCAGACAGGTGACCTCTATAGACTGCTTCCATAATAGGGGATCACTTTTGGTGGCCACTATAACCAGGTTGGCTGATTGCATATCTAAGCTTGACCATTAATTCTGTGTTCAACATTGTTCAACAAGTGATATATCATTATTTTGCCAAATTAAACCAAAATCACTTGAAGCTGTTTCAAATGTCTCCCTAATTATGAAGAATGAAATGCTTTCCCGATTGTACAAAAGTCGGTCAGATTTAGATTGGAAGTAGTTAATCTAACATCAATATTCCCTTTTCATTCGATTTTTTTCTATGACACTTATCATGCATCATTCAGAAGTATCTTACAATGATATTGGTATACATGTATGACTGAAGTATCAGCAAGACAATTAATCCACATTGCTGCTCTCTACCCAGGAGTATAAATGGGTACTTGGTCGGGTGTTAATTAGCCTTCAGCGCCCGGTGGGCTGCTGGGCTAGTATGCTCCCCAGGGAGTTGAGATGGTGCGCAAGGTAATTGTGCGGATTTGACCTGTACCTGATGACCAAGGGTAATAATAAAGCGCTTAGAAACATTGTATTAAGCGCTATATAAATGTAATATATTATTATTATTATTATTAATAATATAATGGCTTTAGTCCTACTGCACCGTTTCTCCTTCCGTTTTCTATCCGTCCAAAATGTGGCGAAACGGTCAGTATCTAGCAAATTTCGAGGATCCATGACGTTTCGTTTAACCGAGCCAAATTAATAGTATTCTACTAGTCCATTCCAAACTTGGTATCCATCATTTCGTTTCCTGCTAGTACCTTCCAGATGTAAAACAGTGCAGTGGGACTAGGCCATTATGAAGTTAATGGATCACTTTGCCCTCTGACGTAGGGTTCTTACACTAGATTTTCAGTGCATGTTTGGGGTCATTGTGAAAAAAAAATCACATGTTGACATCGCTGGTCATCTTGGTTCTGTATTTTCATTCTAAGTAGGCGAGATACAACATTCTCTTCTTCTATACTACTAAAAGAGGAGGCTCTGTCCTCTACTACCTTTTTGGGGGTAATGGTCAAAGGGTATCAAATTACATCAAACAGAAGTTGATTTTTGGGGCTGTTTTGAGCCTGGATGATTGTGGAAGGATCTCAAAATTAACAATTTTTCGAGTGGGGGTGCTAGACCAGGAAGCTAGAGCAGAGACCAGCAAAATCACCATGTTTTAGATAGCTTTGTTATATCGAGGTCTTTATTTAGGTATTGATTTACTTGACAAAAGAAGGCTAATAATCATTTCAATTGATCATATACCAATTTGTTTAACATTACAATATTCCAATCAAGAAAAAGACAAGTGCAGCTCTTTCGTACAGTATGTATCTTTTATTAATCCCAACATGAACATCATGTTATTACAAGTCGACATCAATTTCTTATTATTTGATCATGAAGAGTATGCACTATGCATAATATAGTATAGCCAGTCCATAACTTACACTAACTTGATTGTAGTACAACTTTATGGATATTTTTATTAAAGCAAACATAATTTCTCTGCGAACCAATAAAAATATATACTTTTTTTTTTCATCATCATCATCATACCATCAGTATGATATACAGAGAAAGCTTTTGAATTCATCTTGTACACGTATACATTTCTCAAATATAGTTTTCAAGATTTATATAGAAAAATTCACTCGTGTAACATGTGTACAAGTAAACTATATCAATGATATATATGTATACAATACATGCACCTTCAAAAGCACAATACCTTTTTGTTATACACGATAAAATAGCTATGATCTCTATCTCCTCATATAAAGCCTGTATATCTATTTCAATTTGAATGCAAGAAAAAAAAACATGAAAATACAATTAGGGAAAAGGAAGAGATACATGTATTAAAAGGAAAGCGGGATATACAGTAGATATTTGCATACATGGCTTCATTATACAGTGGAACCTCATCAAAACAAGGACCATGGGATTACTAAGCTCTTTATAACGAGGTTCCAATCCGGTTCCACGTCGGGTATTATGCAGTGAAAACTTATAACGGACTACTCTAAACGTAATTTTCGCGCTGAAGTCGGCGTCCACGAATATTAAAACCCGCGAATATAAATGCGCGATTTGCAATGCGTGTTAACACTTGCTTGGCCGCAAAATTAAAAAGCCGCGAATGTGTTTTTATGTTGCTCAGCGCGATTAATATTAATCGCGCAAAAATAATGACGTTTACAGTATCTGATCTCTTTATAACGAGGTTCCAAATGGTTTCATAATAACAAGGCCATTGGGACCATGTAATATTACCTTGTTTATCGAGTATACTGTGTAATATATCGGGGGGGGGGGGGGGGGGGGGTAAAGAAACAAATAAACCTGTTATGAGAGGATTTCGTTATATCTGCGCCTTTTATAACGAGGTTCCACTGCAGCATTCAATGATATACAATCAACCTTGCAAATAGTTGAGTTTATTAAGTCTACTCTACAGAAACAAAATCAAATTAAGCGATTTTCTACATTATGTGGGAACAAAGAATGGATAGTGCAAAGAACTGCAATAGAGCTTTGAATTCGCCAATATTCAACTTGCACAAGTTTGACTCGGGCACATCATTCACATTTTCATTAAAGTTCATTTAATGAGCAAAGAATGTTGATCTCGAATGCAAAGTTTCATTACAGTAAATACAAAATGAAATGAAAAACTATCGTTTGAAATGTAACTAACTATTTTGCATGGTAACTGGAGCAGAGAAGTTTCATGCACCACATGAATTCTCAAAAGCGAAATAAGAATTAAGAGATATCAACTATAAAAGAGGTTACCATAAAATGCATTACAAATAGAATAGAACATATTTGTCATGTACACCGTACACAATATACTGTCTATAATTACATACATGTACATGTTAATAACTTGGAGAGTTCTTAAATGCTTATCATAGTCATGACCCCATCGTCATATTAGAAGGCATTCTTCCACAAGCTCACAAGGAGGCGGCCGTGAATAATACTCTGTAGAATGATGCACACAGCCTACAGAGCTCTGCATGTTTCATCAAACCAAACCATTTTGGTTCTTTCATCATCATGCCTTTTTTGTTTACCTCTTATGGCCCGGTCAGATATCAACGGATAGCGGAAACGAATGCCCAACGAATAGAAAATCTGCGAAATGAAATTATCCGGTGATGAAAGTCGTCTCCATTGCTTTATGTACAAAACATAGAACAACGTACATCACCGGACAAGGAACGGTCAAGAAACGCATACGAACGGAGACGAACGGATGGATAATTTAGCTCTCCGTTTGACGTCCGTTTACGCAATCCGTTGATATGTGACCGGGCTATTACTAACAAGAAGTATGAAACCATTTTTGTTTGTCAAATTCCGACTCCTTATCGAGATATTTATGACTTAATTTGAGTATTTTTTTCTGTTCATCATGTTTTTATTCTTTATTGAGATATTCATGATTTAATTTGAAAAATAGTGCGGATTATTACAACCGTGTTCATATCTATGGCAAGTCAGCAAAGAATACTTCACATTTTTGCTTCGTAACTCGGCCGTATGACATTCATTTAACATGAAACTTTCGCACATCACAAAGTAGACATATCAGACTACAAACTGTAATACACATTTCATTAATAAACCCTCTGTTAGTTTGTGCATGTGGCGACATATGTTACAAGGTGCCTTCAATGCATACAGTATTCACAGGATATTAATTTTTAAGCCTTGTACTTGCGCCATTAAAGACCGATTGATTTTTATATAACGTGTATTCTCCCCATAGACCAAGCAGAGTATTTTCGGGTAGTATTAATGGAAGAATAAATATAGGTACAGTACAGAGGTACAGAGCCATGGATGTCTACAAAACAAGGAAGAAAGTTTATCACAATATGACACAAGAGTAATGCCCAGCAACATTAAAATGAATAGATGACTGCATAGAGCATATTCAACTATACACATACTAGATATTCAATACGAGTCGTAATAAATGATCTGATGTAATGTAAATAGCGTGTATCTCTCAGCGCTTCTTTACAAAGGCATTGTTACCCTGGTCATTTAGGCACAGGTCAAACCCACACAATTGTGCTCCTTCTCAACTCGCCAGGGAGCATGCTAACCATGAGAAATCATGCAGGTGCCTGGGTATAGAATAGCAGGGTTCAATGCAAAAGTACCCCTTTTATGTTGCCACAGTTGGTGTGATTCGGTCGCAGCCGATTCTACATGTTGAATCGGGCTCGACTGGCTTCCGACTGGCTTCCGACTGGCAAAATTGGAGTCGTGAGGCAATGCACAGAGCCGATCAGGCTGAAAACCAGTCGGCTCGATCTCCGATGGGCTTGCTTGATACGCTTAGAATTGAGTTGAATTTAACATAGGATGGTAATACAATACAATGTCTGGTCCTTGAGTTACAACGGACTTAACCCAGGATTAAATTTAACCCACAGTTGAGAATTTGGCTCATTATTGCTACATCTAGTACTCTGTTTCAACTAAAATTCAAATTAAAGAAAAATACAAACTTAAGGAGTATTACAGGTAAGACAATATGCTTCTTGCAAATCTCAAATATACAAAATAAATATCTTAATCATTGATGATACAGTAAGAACTTTGACAAACCATCATTTTACCAAAGCATTTAAATGAAAATTTAAAAATTTACCACAACTTACATGTAGATAGCATTCTTTCATGAAGTTTACAAGATTCATATTTGTTTTATTCATACAACATGAAGAAGATATAATAATAAAAGGATAACAAGTTTTGGCAAAAAAAACAAAAACAAATAAAAAACAATAATAATGCTAAAATAAACATCTTTACAGAATGTCACATGACTTTGTCACATGACCTCAGCATTCAAATAAGATAATTCATTTCATATCTTATCCAAACATTTCATGAAAACAAAATATATGAAACTGTAAGTCCAGATAATTTAGTCAAATGTACAAAGCTGAAAATAATCACTTTATTTGTGTTTTTTGTTTTTGAGTGAAAACAATGAGTATTATAGCCACTTTAGAGTAGAGAGTCAATATATTGCCTGAGCTTTTGATCCTAGCAGTATCTTCATCAGAGGCAAATACAGAATTGCCTGAAATATGTGAAGCAAGATACACATTTAAAGGGATCTAGTAACATTGTCCAAGTCCTCAACATCCAACTGGAATCTAGCGGGTCTCTCATACCTTGTTGTATTCGTATTAAAGGTAAAGGCCAGTTTTGGAAACGCCCCCCTCTCAACAAAATGAAATGGAAGCTCTTATGCCAAAAATGTGAAAGAATATAATTGTACTAATATAGGATTATCCAAATTTGGCCAAGAAACCGCCTACTAATTGATATATTTGCAAAATTATAAATTGATCTAGGGCCGGATGGATATCGCCAACACGGAATCGCTCATACGCTACGTGTATTACGACCACGAGGTGTACACGAGGTGTTCGCTATACGGGCTTGTCCCTAGCTTATCGATATCTCCCCCAGCGCTAGCGGCGCTGACAGGTCTGAACGGGTGGTGGATTTATGAATTTCACAGGCGGATATTGGATTTCTTCCGATATTTCTGTATTTAACGATGCTTAGGTTCGGATTTTACCACACAAGCCCTATTTCAATACATATTCAACAATATTGATCAATATAGATGTATTCGGCTACTTTCCCGAAACTGGACTTGGGCTTTAACAATAGAAGCATGGAACAGGTTTTCTTTTTCTTTTTTTTTTTCCCCTTTCGTTAAAAGATATTTATGATTAAAGTGTTCAGATTTTAAACTATACACTGGACCGCAAGAACCGTGTACAAAGTGAGTGCAACAGCGAAAAAATTAATATTTTAATTTCGGGGGCTCCATTTTCGGGGGCTACTTTTCCAACTTTCGGGGGCTACAAATTTCCGCGCTCTTTTTCGAATTTCAGGGGCTACTAATAATCTATAATGCTGTAAGTGATCATTTTATAAGCATTTGATCACAATCCAAACAGAAAAATCCCACAAAAAATCCCGAAAATAAAAAATCATTTTTTATTTTTTTTATTTTTATTTTTTTTCGGGGGCGAATTGGGGCATTTCGGGGGCGAATTCGCCCGCCGCCCCCGTGTATTTTTTTCGCTTTTTTTCACTTTGCATTTTTGCTCATTACTTGGCCATATAACGTCCATTTAACTTGAAATTGTCACACAACACCCAGGAGAAATATCAGATAAGAACAATATACATTGTATCAACCACTTATCACTTTTTGCACATGTCAACAAAGTTACTAGATATTTATGATTGAAGTGTTCAGATGTTAAACTATACACCGGTTAGTCGTAACCATGTACAAAGTCCATTTAACTTGAAATTGTCACACAATACCCAGTGGACATATCTGATAACGACAATATGTACATTGTATCAACCATTCACCACTTTTTGCACATGTCAACAAAGTTACTAGATCCCTTTAAGCATACATTAATCAGAATATCAATAGCTACGAGTAGTCAGTGAGGCAAGCAACATTTCTTTCTTGCTTGTTACAGAGAAAATTATTAATTTATTAGTATACATCATAGAGATAATTTACTGGAAGAAAACGGCTATAATATGAAATTGAATAGCTTTAATATAATATGATTCATCATTTTCAATTCAATAATTTAATCTGTTCACTTCTTTCATAACAGCTTCTCTCTTGAAAGGATATGTCTTTAATACAGGGTGGCCCAAAAAAAACGGAACGGGGCACTTCCCAAAATATAGTAACAACTGTATTATGTCCATCGGATAGGGTGTCTTTTCAAATGAACAACGATACCAATAACAGTCAATTTGGTTGTGTAGTTTTTTTTTTAGGGCGCTGGGAGTGACACCATGTCAGGTTCTCTTCTTTGTCAATTTTTACCGAGCCAGTGCAAGATACATCGCACGTACCGCCTTTCATACAGTTGAACCATGGACCCTAAGGCGCGCCATTGTTAGTGTGCACTCAGCCGTGTGCCGAGAGAATGGTATTACGGGCATGGAGTGCAATTTAACTGGCATTGACTAGGTAAAAATTTACAAAAATGGGCACCTGACATGGTCTCACTCACAGCGTCTTAAAACAAAAACTACACGACCAAAATTACTGTTCTTGGTATCGTTGTTCATTGGAAAAGACACCCTATCCGATGGACATAAATATTTTGGTACTTTATTTTGGGAAGTGCCCCGTTCCGTTTTTTTTGGGCCACCCTGTATAGACATCACCATTTTGCAGATGGCACTTTCTGTTACTTAGCACATGTACCCTGCCATTACCACATATACATAGTGTGTGTAACAAACTCAATGTTTTTTTTTTATATGCAATGTGGTTCAGCAAGGGTTAAATTCAGATTCTATATCACATTCATCCCTTGTTTGATCTGTTAAAGTAGGAACCATACCATCATGAACAGTCCATGGGTATCCAACAGCTTGGTTCTTTATGAATGCCCTGCGCACAGTTCAAAATACACACAGTCTCAGTGTTAAGCAGTACGCATAATCTAGCCTAGTTCAAAATGGCGAATCACAGCGCTCATCCCCATGCATGGCCATCTTTAAAATAGTGGTGATTTAATCTCCACCTTGTCATCATGCTTTCATTCTCTTAGCTTCTTTATTCCATTCAGTTTCCAGCAACTAAATACATATTAGATGGTGGTCTATTGCAACAACTTTGGCATGCACTGCCCCGTGGTACCTTGCAGCTTTGATACTTGTCTAGGAAGTGGTTGTAAACCTGTTCCCTACTAGATTTTACAAGGTTCTACAAGGCCCACAAGGTTCCCATAGACAATGAATTATAAATCAGATAATCAGATGTTGACTATTCCTTCCTCACTTTCTTCTCTGGTCCCTTCTTCGATCAATTTCCAACAACAAAAGTCAATAACTCTGGGGTGCTGACCGCATTGGGCGAACCAATCACCGCTCAGAAACGGCTTGCCTAATCAGCACAGCCAGCGATAACGAGAGTGCAGCAGACCGCAACGTCGCCGAAAGCTGGGAGGCAGATCAGCGCTTGATGGCCACCCAGCCGTAACAGCGTAGGTTGCGCTGCACCCTCGCATACTTATAGTTGCGACTGCCCAGCTCAAATTATGTCTTCAGTACCTGACGAAGGGTAGCAGATGCGAACGAAACATTGTACAGATTTCAATTGTTTACCTCGCGAGACGGTTTACTGTATTTCATCCGTGATGAATAATTTCTTCCGTAACTAGTCACTTGTTTACACGCAACCACAACATCATGTACTATCCCGTGGCATCTCGCAGCATTCACACTCGTACAGGACAGGATGGTTGAGGAACGTGGACTTCTGCCAATTCCTTAACTTAGCCATATCTCATTCCAATTTCTCAGGAACTATTCTGCCGTTTATACCAGCTGCCACAGGGCTAGTTGATGAACACGTACTTCTGCCAATTCCTTCACTTAACCATATCTAATTCCAATTTCTCAGGAACTATTCTGTTGTTTATACCAGCTGCCACAGGGCTAGTTGATGAACATGTACTTCTTATCAATTCCTTATCCTCACCATATCTAATCCCGATTCTCATGAACCTTGTCATGCACTATCCCTGGGCATCTCGCAGCATTCACACTTGTCCAGGAAGGGATGGTTGAGGAACGTACATGTCTGGCAATTCCAGTTCTGACCCTCATCTGGATCTAGCACAGCTGGAGGTGGGACGGGAGCTGTTGGAAGATTAAAGAAATATGTGGAGGAACAGTGACTAATTGTGTGCACGCCATATTAATCGATTCAGGATTGGTCCCGAAAATACGTGTTTTAGCAAAATCAATCAGTCCTGAATGAATTAAAGTGATGCATGAACTTCATAAGGTTTTCTGAAACTGATATTTGAGATATTTACCAAGTACAATACCATTGTAAGTTTTTCTGATTGATGTGTGATAGTTTCATAGAAAAGGAAAATGTCTACCTAGTTTTAAAATGTGAACATTTATTGTTAGATTTGATCACGTATTGCCCATTGAATGAGATCCTCAATCGAAAAATCATTCCCGAACCATTTTTTATTCAATAATAAATATCTCCATAATTGGGGAGACTGACAAATCAGAACCCATTTCATTATATTGTTACCAAAAGGCAAAGATCAAGCTCCAAGAGAAATGTGTAAGCTCTAAGTGACTCTTGCCTGATTGCCCAGAAGGGGGGCTGGGGGGGGGGGGGGGGGGGTGTTTCACAAAGATACTAAGTTGAATTTAACTCTAAGTTGGACTTAGAAATTATGGAAAGCAGTTTCTTTTAAACAATTTTGTAACATTTCGAAAAAGGCTTGAAATGTTGATACAAATGATTGATATTTTCTATTATCGAAGGGATTTCATGTTCTCGATGTCAAATTTATGAAAAGTCTAAAATACTTGCATTTTTGCTTTGGAATATATTTTATTCCTAGGCTACCGTATTTACCGGTGTATTAACCGCCCATTTTTTCTGGCGGGAGAACCGCAAAAACGGGGGGAGCGGTTAATACACGGATATAAGAAAATTGTATACTCAAAATGCCTACTTGAGGAAAAAAAGGTTTTTTTAGGACACATTGTAGCGCTGTTGGAATATATACAACGTTGGTTTAGCCTCCCAAAAGAGCTTACTGTAATACGTAGCATTAGTCAGTATATACATTTTCTCAATCAAAGTAGTGGTTAGTGAAAAATAAATCAAAATTGCATATTTAATGAGCAGTAACACGCTGTTGCTCATGAATATTCATATATTAGACACATCTCTGAGTAGGCTACTGAGTAGGCTACTGGGGATTCCCACTTTTTGGAAGAGTCAATTTATATGTAGGGGTGTTCAAATGTTTGCAGGTAAACTAAGTTGAATATTTAGCAGATTCCTGTTAAATATTTCGTAAAAGACAAAATAATTTCAAAGAATCTTTCAAAACAGAAATGACAAAATGTACCTTGATATTTATTTCCTTCTTTTAAGTTCTTTCATCGTAACCCTTACCCAAGGTTTTGTTGAATCCACCCCTTATTTTGGGAGATACCAAATCACATAAGTTCCAGACTTCCAGCTTTCACCACGCATATTTGTATCTCCACTTGCAACTTACGATCACAATTTCTTATTCCCTAATTTACTAATATCAAGGGTAGATATAACCAAATCTGAACTTGTAAGAAGGAATAAACATATCAAGGTATAGTTTTTTTATCTCTGATTTTATTCATGTTTTGTTTTGTCTTTGTTTGTCTTCCGTTTGTCTTCGTTTGTTCACTACAGTCCCATGCATAGTGTTCCGTGTTTTGTTTTCTGTTAAGCTCAAAAAATGTTATAAATTACGGATTGATCGGGGAAGGGGCTCATAATTTCCTTAATTTGCTTCAGTGACTTCAGTAAATTGAAGTATATTTCATAGAATAAAACTCTGGAAAAGATGGATGGTTTTTCTTACTCTCGGCACATTTTGACCATCCAAAAATCAAGAATTATACTATAAATTTTGTTTGTTTTTTCATGGAAAACCCCCCAAAGTTAGGGATGCGGTTAATGCACCGGAGCGGGTAATACACCGACAAATACGGTACATACGGCTTTCCATAATTTTTAAGTCCAACTTAGTATTCACCTTAGGATCTTTGTGAAACAACCCCGGGGCAGGTAAAATACATGCCGGCCAAGACAAATTTCATAGATGGTCAAATTTGGTTGCCCGATCGGCCAACTAACATTTATATTCAGCTAAGAGAAGAAAAAAATATGATTCCAAGGGAGAAATTTGCCAAGCAGATTGAGCTACCCAGCATGATTAATTTTCTTTTTTGTACATTGCTGTTTTTTGCGGGAAAATATGAAACAAATATTATAGTGTGGAGGCTTGCTACTGGTAATGTCTTACCTGGTGGTCCTTCTGATGGTATTGGTCCTTCAGGACCCGACGCAATGTTGCGATAAAAATACTGCTGCTCCCCCGTGTCAATATATGTCAACCCTGCAGGAATGAAAGAAAAAATATGACACTTTGTTTAAAGGTAACTGGGTGCTATGTATTAACTGACGGGAAATTAAAACAGTAGCTATATTACGGTGTGCAGATTATTTTCAACTTATGGTGAAGGAAAGGCAATTCATTGGTGAAAAGTTATGAAAGACTTTACAAACTTTGCCTGGGATCCACCTTGAGAGGGTCACATGTTGTTATGTCGTGCATACCTCAGGCAAGCATTCAGGTTTGCCAGGAAAAACTTTGGTGAATAGAAAATGCATTGCATACACTGTTAAGTTGATGTTAAACCAACTTTATCATCATCATCTATAAAACTCACCTTGCTTCCTAAACATGTCGATTTCCTTGTTCATGCACTCAATGTCGATCTGCAATTGACGCTTCTCCTCGCGAACTCGGCCTAGTTGGTCATGCTGCATTGGACAAGAGGGGAAAAAAAACAGAGAGAGAGAAAATTAAACTAAATGACAAAGAAGAGATGAGTGTACTGCACATTGCAAGATACAAAGTCAAAGCCATTCCAAGCTCTGAATCTCAGTTCTCATTCAGTTAGCCTTTCTTCATTCAAATAAATCTCATCATGGAACTTACCATGTGGAAGGGAGACCTGCTACCGTGCGACCGCCCTATTCCGCCGGACAGACTTTTTAAAGCCTTATTTCTAGCAATACTGATTTTCGAACTCCAAAATAACTGTACACATGGACGAAGCAAACTATTGTCATTTATTATTTTAAGTCTATTATAGAATGACATTGATTAATTCAAAATCTAAGCCCGATTTTGTTCCGAAAATCGAGGTGGCGAATTAACCTTGATACTTTGTCAAAGTTTCGCCCCGTCGCAGTCGGCTACGCTAGTCTATCAAAACAGGTCTAGAACGAACAAAATATCAAAATATATCATCGCAAATGTTGTTCAAATTGTACTCACGGTACTTGTTATGTGATATTTTCCGTCATGTACATCCACAAACACGCGATTGTTCCATAAAAAAACAATTTTAGGAAGGCTTCCGAAGCAAGCAAATTATTTTGTGACGGAAATCAACACGAAGTTGCAACGCAGCCAAAACTAAGTCTCGGTTTAGATGGCCGTTTTATCAAATATATCCAATGTGTTAGCAAATCCTCCAGTCAACTTTAATATTGAAAACTTCTCCGTAATTTGATATGAACCATTCACTGAAAATTTGAATCAAATACTAATTTTGGCCATAAAACAAATTGAAAACCTCAACGAACGTGCGTCGCCCGAAATGTTGCACAAATCCAAATGTAACCCACTGGTACGTGCAGTAAAAGAATTATCACTCGGTTCACAACATGGCCACACAAGTGACGCCAATCAACTCCGTTTGTATTGAGTCGAATGAGGCCAGGACGCATCTATATTATTCAAATTGTTGGTCAAGATCGCGCGATTACTATGCGCGATAAAAAATGAGGAAAATAATCACCAATCAGCTTGGAGGATAGCGCGTTAGTAGCGCCCCGACGCGTGTAATTGCGCAATAACAAAGGCCAGCACGCGCAGGGGAATTTTCCTTTCTCTCTTTATGTGTTATAATGTATTACACATGTTATAGCTATAGCACTAGTACGCGACCGTATGCATTATGCATTCTGGGGCGCGCAGACTACCGATATACTTACGGAGTTAAGCCAGTGCAGAAAGACCTATTAAGTAGTAAGTTTCGATTGTGTTTAGATGTATTTAAAATTATATTTAGATGATGTCATCTGTAGAACTAGACGTAGCAAATTCTACAGATTGACACGGTATAGTTGTCATTGCCATAGTCATAACTTATTTAGAACAATTTCATTTTGCCCGAAAGTTGTAATTTGTACCTTTCCTTGATCAGTTTTACGTGCAATGTCTATGGGCAGTGGGATTATGCAGCGACTTTTTTAACATTGCATTTTGTTTGGGTTTGTACCGCCGCCCTTTTTTCAACACACTCGCCAGTCGGGCGAATAGTTGGTACTGAATAAGTAACTTAACATTTTCCAAGTGGCTTTAAAATCCGCACCGGTTATTACGCACGATAGCAAATAATCGAAAGCTTGTTTTGCAGTTTCTGCCCCGTCGCCCCAAACGTAAAGTTCTCCTTGTTGTCCTGCGCAATGTAGACCATTTTCGGTAGCGCAGTGCGCAGTAGGATCGTCTTTACGATACCGACCAAACACACAGTTTGAAAGCCAATGTTCTCAAGTTTTATGTGTGCGATTCTCTTGTGTTCTTTGCGAGCATTTTTTGGGAAGGAGTAGTTTGAAGGACGCAAGGTTGAAAATTGTCATCGTAATCGCGGTGGCGAAATTATGCGGTCGCACGGTAGCTCTGAGGTTCCCTTCCATTATCTTAATCTCAGATCCAGGTTAGCCCTTCTTCATTCAAGTAAACCAAAACTTACCGTCGGGAAGGGAGACCGGCTAGCTCTCTTGATGTTGAGGTCCTGTTCCATGGTCTGGATCTCAGCTCTCATCTGCTCCAGTTTATCCTTCTCTCCATTCAGGTCTTTCTTGAGACGATCCTTGCGCGCCTTCTGATGCATGATGAGGGCTACGTCCGCAAAAGAGGAAAAAGATGACTTTTTAAAATAGATTAAAGCATTTGAGATTTAGCATCATTCTGGTGCATGATAGGGGCTAGGTTGGGCAAAAAGAACATTTGTCCCCCTTTTTACAAATTGTAAAAACTTTGAGACTTCCAAGTCTTCTGGGATGGTATTCTGTAGGTTCATCCTAAAGTTGATCTTAGGAGTTGATCTTAAGATCAACTTTAAGACCTCCCTTAGGTCTGCAAAATCGGTATTCTGTAAGTTGATCTTAGGGCAATCTTAGCATGAATAATGAATAATTAATCTGCGCCATGAAGATGTAATCTAACCAATTAGAGATTGCCTCTTCCCTGGGGCGTGGCTTCTCCGCGCACAACAAACACACGGCGCAAGTTTTATTGTCCACTGAGTGCGCATTATTATGCAAATATTGTTGCATGTATTATCCAGAATACGTCTTATCTCAGGACAGGTGATTTACATAAATTTGCATACCTAAGATCAACTTCTTGGAGTTGATCTTATCTTCTTAAGATCAACTTTAATGCCTCGGTCACACCTTTGCGTATGTTGCTGCGTATTGCTGCGCTAGACGGGGTATATCAATACGCAGCCTTACCCAGCAATACGCAGCGATTTTGAAGTTTGCAGTCACACTATTGCGTATGTAGCTCGTATGTAGCTCGTTTGCCGCTCGTATAGAGACTGCCTACGGTTGCCTATGGTTGCCTATTGTCCCGCTTTAGCTCGCTGTTGCTCGAAGCAGTACGATTCAATACGCGGTGTGCTCGCCACATTGCGTATGGAACTCGCTCTTTGCTCGCTTGCCGCTCGCTAGCCGCTCGCACCAGTTGGTATCGTTGCGTCTCACTGCGTATTCGCTCTCTTTAGCTCGACTGCCGTTCGTACTGTTCTGGCCAACTCGATCTGAAGCGTACCAGCTCGCTCGGGCTGCGGCGGTATATAAAAACTGGTCATTTTACGGGTCCTGCTAGGCAGCCAATCGTAGTGCTAGCGAGCTAAAAGCGAGCGGGAACCAGCGAGAGCGAGCTAAAGCGAAAGGCGCACGAGCTAGACTCGAAGCATAGCAAGTGGCACACGAGCGAGACTCGCAGCAAAGCGAGCGGCCATCGCAGTGACTCGTGTTGCTAGGAGCGGTGTGCGAGCAACAGCGCAACAATATGCGCAACCATGCGAACGACAACGAGCTACAGCGAGGTAAATCGTGTGGGAAACGCAGCTATACGCAGTGACACGCGCTCCAAAAAATGAGTTGCGAATGATTGCGTATACCTGCGCTAGGTCACTCGCTGTCGCTCGCTGTTGCTCGCTGTTGCTCGCATTCACTGGTTGTCACTCGCTGTCACTCGCTCTCGCTCGTGTGCAATTTGACCTTGCGTTTGCTTGCGAGAGTTTAGAAAATTTTAAAACATGCGAGCGACATATGCAGGCCCCTGCGCTAGTCTGCGTATTGAGTACGTAGTGAGCTTGCATCATTGCGCTTTATTGGGTGTATCTGCGTATGTCTGCGTTCGAGCAATACGCAGCAATACGCAAGGCCAATACGCAAAGGTGTGACCGAGGCATAAGAGCAACTTACAGAATACCAAAGTTGATCTTAGGATCCACTTCACCTCCTAAGATCCTTACAGAATACCACCCCAGCTGCATGGGTTGGGACAAGAACAAATGGAATCATGCTCCAGGTACCAATGTCAATGTAACAATCAAACAACTCTTAATGTTACAATGAGGGAAGAGGATGGTAGTTTATGAGAACACAATGCGTAACAGAACTAAATACATTTTTTTTTAAATTGCATGGCACTCAATGGTTAAAGGTTTTATACAAATTTCCATACCTTGATTGTAGGCAAGCTCCTCCTGGTTTTTGGAAGCAACCTTCCCCTGCGTTGACCCGTCCTCATGTTGGTCAGGCGAGGACGCGGTGGCAAAGGCCGTCAGTCTCTGATCATGGGTTCCAGACCCCTGGCCTGCTGGTGTCTGGCCACCACTGGGGCTCTCTACCCCTCCCTTTCTCCCTGGGTAGGGTTCAGCCCATCTGTCTGTTTCCCTTGTGGGGGTGGGGGTTTTCCTCCTGACCTCAGGACCAGAAGAGACACCAACGAGGACGGGGGTGTTGAGCTGGTGTGGGGTGACGGGGTGTGAAGTCACCACAGATGGACTATGCTGCACCACGGCCGGCAGCGGCGGCTTGGAAACGACGACATGCGATGAGTTGTAATGAGACGTCTGAGTACTGGGTGATTTGACATAATGCTTGTTTGGGGCTGCATGCCGCGGTGATGCGTCGCTACTAACTATATTACTACTGATCCCGGCGTTGTAAGCCGACCCCGCGGAAGCGCGTCCGTTTGATTGCGAGGCACGTAGAGCGTTGGGATCGACGGGCGGGAAGAACGGGTTGATAGAAGGCGAGGGGGTACGGTCCGCAGAGGGCGGCGATATACCGGGCAAGAGTATACTCGTGTCTAGTCCGGCACTGTCGGGGGTTTCAGGGGTTCTCCCATCACTACTCCCCCTCTCAGTTCTACTTGGGGGCGAATCCGCTGATAGCGCCCTGCGTGGACTGGGGGTTCTACTTCCCCTATTGTCTAGTTTCACAGAAAGTTTGGATACTTGCACCGGAGGCTTGAATTTGTATAAATTTCGGTAGCCCTGCCAGGGCCCATCCGATTCACGTGTCCTATTTGGGGGATGGTTCACCCCATCACCCCCTCCTCCTCCTCCTCCTACTTCTCCTCCGGTCTGCATAGCTGCGGCTACTATGGACGGGGGCCAGTCGAGCTTGACCCAATCGTCACTGTTCTCTCTCCCGTCTAGGGAGTTCGTTTCACCAACTTGCTGGGGGCGTAGATGATGAAGACGGGCTGGTTCCATGCCGGCCGGAGCAGCTAATATAGAGTCCTGGCCCTGGGCTCGGCTACGCTCTTTGAGCTGGGTGATGCACAGGTCGAGGTTGCTGGGATTCTGAAGAAACAAATATACAATAAACAAACTATTAAATGGATCAGTCAATAAAACAATCTAGAAATCTGATTTACAATTTTCTTTCTTCAATTCCTTTCTCAGATGTTATTTTTTCAAATTCATTAATTTCAAATGATTTCCTTTCTTACGCAAGATTTATTTAAAAGTTATTAACTGGAACAGCAACACATTCATGGATAATGAATCTCAACTCATTAACAGAGGTACTGAATATGCACACTGTTTTCAATCCAGATTATTACGTGAAAAATGCACCTTTTTCAACTGGGGAGCATACATGTACCAATAAAACCTGAATCTGTTGGCCCCATCCCCTCTGAAAAAGGAATCATATCAGAAGGTATGTTACATTCCCTGGCCCAATTGGGCAGGTAAAATGTGGCATAAATTAAAGTGACCTAGTAACTTTGTTGAACATGTGCAAAAAGTGATGAAGTTGTATTTTTGCAATCGGATATGTCCACTGAGAAATGTGTGAACATTTCACGATAAATGCATGTTATATGGCCAAGTAATGAGCGAAAATGCATAGTGATATTCGCAGACTCATTGCACTGACTTTAACACAGTTTTAACTTTCCAGTGGATAATTCAAAATCTGTACACTTCAATCGTAAATATATTTTTAACGAAAGGGAAATTCGCAAAACCAAAGCCTGGTCTATGCTTCTATTGGTATTACGAATGCAACAATGTATGCAATAACCACTAGAGTTCTGAGTAAGTTTTGAGGATTTGGACGATGATACTAAGTCCCTTTAATTAAATCTATTCTTAGCCAGTGCTAAGTTGGAGCCCTGAATGTACTCACAGTTCTAAGGCATTCGTTGAAAACTGGTTCAGGTAGATGGGAGAAGCGTTGTCGCAATTCTTGACGGAGCCCCTCCTCAACTAGAGCCATACTGTGATATAAACAAAATTAAAAAGAAGAAGAATCAACATCAGCCACATACAGTGAACAAAATACACGGGGGCTCGGGGCGAATTCACCCCCAAAATTCAAGAAAGAGCCCCCGTAAATTTGCATAGATCTATATATATATATATAGAGTTCAATGCAGGCAAGCTTGAAAAGTAGCCCCCCAAAAATAATTTTTTCCCTATGGGAATATTATCCATGCTGGAAATAAATTGATCAACTGGTTACTGAAACTTGATCAAGAATTTGATTCATCGTCCAACATAATAGAACTTTGTTTTGTGTTCACAATTCATAAGTTAAAAAGTATTGATCAATCATTAATCCTACATGAACATGCATGTGTCATATGCAATAAGCCCATTTATGAAGGCTCAAACCTTTGTGTAGCAACTAAATTTATAAGGGAAACAAGAAAATTGGCCACTGTAGACAGTTGACCGAGCTATAGACAGGTTCCATTGTAACATTGTTTTTCTCTTTATGAGAACACTTTTGTTGACCACTATAGGCAGGTTGGCTGTTATAGAGAGGTGGCCAATAAGACAGGTTTGACTGTACATTTAACACTAATATCTGCTGTCCCAGGGCCATATTTTACTTTGGCCCTGCACAAAATTGATGAAAGTCATATTTTTGGCAGCCAAAATCATGCAGGCAGATTTTCAAACTGAACACTGACTGATAATCGTATGGAGCTCTGATCGGCAACGGATAAAAAAAAATCCATACTAAAGAAATAAATGAAGAAGTAAATGCCATTAAAAACCAATTTGTATAGACTCCAATTCAGCTACACTGCAGAGAGTATGGATGGCCTTTCATAAAGAAATTTGATCCAACAATGAAACATGCATTTTAGGTCCTTTGAATAACATTCAATCACTTGGTTCAAGTTGGGGAATTAGAAAATCGGATTGCAAAATGCAATTACGGAAAGAAGAAAAAACTATCAAAACCATTCCATTGTTATACAAAGTCTGATTTCTAACTTTAGCTAAAAAGGGCAAAAAATCCCCAGCGGGGTAATCATGTTTCACAAGCTTCACATATTATGCAATAATAATCATTATTTCAAGTTTAAGGCCAACACACATGTATAGTCATGTGATGTGGCTTAAATACTACATGTACATAGCAATATTTGCTTTATTATTATACATTCTGAAATAATTAACAGTATTTGATTGTACACACAAACAGGAATTCATGATTATATTGAAACTGGTTCCTTATAACCCCTACAATGTCTTGGATTCATTCCAACATTTCTGTCAATGTTTTTTTGTTTAGCACACCCAGGCATGGCTATAAAATGCTGACATAGTGACATTTATGACCAAAATAAAAAAAATCAGACAAATGTATTCATATCACACACATTCTAGGTATCAATTTATGAAGATATTAATTTTGTTTGGGGTGGCACATCCTCTACCACCTCCCCCATTCCCCCCTACCCCTCCCCCTCCCCTCCCACTGAAAAGAAATTCCTGCATATTGTCACCTAGGTCACACGTATACAACTACATTACACACAATTCATACACGCATACATGTAAATGTATTTTGATGGAAACTGCAAATGACAGTCCGGAGTATAATTATTTAGTAGTAATTATAACTAATCATTTTAAATCTATAAATCATTAGTCCTGATTACCCAGGGTATGCTAATTAAAGAAAGAGCTAAGTAGTCCAGCTTCATTGCATCGCATAATAAATGACAAGTTTGAAGTGGATTTCAACCATTTATGGGCCTGGACGTAAATGACCGATTATTCTAATTCATACAAAATTGTACTTAGAATATGATGAGCTGGTATGATAATTGTGTATCGGTGCATGATAGTACAGCAATGCACATAATTATGCAATGTGTGCTATTACTGGTGCAATGCCAGTGTCATTGCTACATGTGCATTGTAATGCCAAACAGCAAGTTCAGATGTACACAATACTAGCAGTACTAGCAGTATGTGTATGTCACTGAGTACATGGTAGGCATACTAATATACAATACCTGCATGTTTACATGCATCTAAAGAGTACAGACTACAGTATGATATATACATTCCATTTCAACAATTCGTTTCAAAGTTTTATACAGCTCACATAATGATGTAAAAACAAAGCATCATAGAATTACGAATCATAAAATAGAGAACTAAGCCTAGAAATAATCTATACGTAAAAATGTATGCATGCTTCAAATCAACAACGTCACATTAAAATATGTCAATGTAGTGTACATTAGTTGACTTGTGAGATATTTTTTTTAGAAAATGCATCTTTATTCTTTACATAAGAATTATCATTTAATAAGGTATTTTAAAGGGATAGTTGAGTTTTGGTATAGAGGGCGCTACACAAAATAATATTTTGTGAGATAATGAAAAACTGATTGTCAAATCTGAAAGAGTACACAATTTTTATGACAGAATAAACTTTATTTGATCAAAATCGGTTCAGAAATGGCTAAAATATCCATAAACATAACCATTTGTAATAATTGTGGGGCCCCACAATTATTCGATAATTTGGAACCAGCCGTTACAAATTTTGTTTTTTGAGTTTTAACGGCTCTTTTTTAATGATAAAAGGCATTTTACTTAGTCATTTGTAATTTTGTATTCCTTTTGAGCATGGAGTTATAAAGTTCTGTTAGTTTGTAATGTAATGGTGCAGGTTTTGGTTACTAGAATTCAGTTTGACCAAAACTGTACTCTCTTTACCAAAACTCAACTATCCCTTTAAATGGCTAAAGGGCTAGTACTTACAATGTACAGGAATGATATGAAATTAAACATGAAACAAGAATAAAAACACATATTGGTAAATGTATACATTCAAGTGTACATGAATGCAATGTAAACACTTCTGTATCCTAGCTTTCAGTTGATTATAACTTCTAGGGGGTGTTTTTCAGATCCGATTTTGTTCCCGATTTTTTTCTGCATGATCGGAAATCGGCAAAAATTATCCGATCAACCATGATCGGATCGGGATCGGCATGCCGATCCGATGATCGGTTACAGCATTACATACAAAGTTGTGATTAATCGCAAAGCCAAAGTCAGAAAATATGCACATTTGAGCCAATCAGATTTGCGCATATAGGCGCATTTTCTTACTTGCTATTACTCGCAACTTTGCGATTAATCGCAACTCTTTATGCAACACCCCGCAGGACAGTTCTTGCCAACACAAGACAGTATATGACATAAACGGTACCCCGGTGTACCAGACGAAAATCCGCCATTTTGTTTAATTATTTATTTAATTTTTAGGGCTGTACTGTGGGTATAGCGTGCATACAATCGCGCGCTGCACTGCATGCACAACGCAATAGCTGAGGTACGGTTGGACGCAAGATGGCGCTACACAACGCGGTACCCCGGGGTACAACGGTACCCCGGGGTACAACGGTACCCCGGGGTACCGCGTGTGTCATCATATACAGTACATGTTTTATACTAGCTCTAAGGAAAGTGAGCAATTTAATAGTAAAGTGTAATAATACACTGGAATTAAATGTTATCAAACATCATGTATTGATTGCATACACTATAACATGTATCACGTACATTACAGAGAAGCCGTTTCCCTTTCCAGTGGTAATTTACATGCACACTGTCACTACACACTGCATACAATCGTGGGGAAATCCCTGTATTAACATCAACAATTTTCATGTAAGTTTGCGTTCAATGTATAGCACATTGTAGCTGTGCTACTCTACTGTATAATTTACATCACTACACGTGAAAGTCCCATGATCACTGAATTTAAAAGGCCATATGTGACCTTACAACACAAAACGACCGTTATGTCGCTGTGGTAGTTTCTCTTTTATTAGCTAAAATAGTCAATTTTTGTTTTTAATATGAGATTTAGGATTTTGGTATTTCCTGAATAAGCATATTTCTTAATCTACCTTCTGAGAAATGTTGAGCGTCAGAAATCATGTTTAAATATTAATTTTTAATTTAATAAATGTGATCTTATTACAGCCCATGAATAGACACAGATCTTTTAAACGGCCCGTTTCTCCCTTATTTCAAAATTGCACCAGCCATATTCCATATCTTTGGCATTCATTTTGAAAGGGTTTGCTTAGTCCAAATATGACAAATTATATACCATTTTAAAGGTAATCGCTTCTATTTTAATGTTATATGAAAATCAGCAAAATCATTTTTCCCGACTTATTGGTCGTTTTGTGGTGTAAGGTCACATATGATGTTTATCGTGTGTAGGTTAGAAATCAACATAATTGAGCAAAGCCATACATGCACAATTACAATAGATGCAGGGGGTGAACCCTCTGATAAGTTTTTGTTCGTGTACCAACAATTTTCAAAACTGTGTATTATTATGTTTGTGAACCAACATTTTTCAAAATTAATCCCATTTCATAGAATGACAATCACTATACATCACAGATTAGAGGGGTTCTTTTAAGTCAAAACAACCCCTGGGGAAATCCCATAACAGAATGAGCTCAATAAAATTGAAAGTATTTATTTTGAACAACTTTATTATACATGTGTATCATCCAAGAAGTATCTTGGCCATGAAAAATAAATTGTTGGATTGGCATAACCCGCATGACCCTGAAAATACCACCGACCCTAAAGGTTTTTCCTGATTTTTTTTTTTTTGTTGTATTTATTTATTTTATTTTATTTTTTTTTTTTTCCAATTGCAATAATTGTGTTATGTGTGTGTTATGCATGTATGTGTGTTTTTGTGTATTTGTGCGAATCCTGCAAACAAAATTTAAAAATTACAAAAAAACCTAATTTTTGGTTGCCCGTTACTCCAATCCAACAAATTTTTTTGTTTGGCCTTAGCTTAGGTTCAACTACAATATAAGTATGCATTTTCCAAAGACCCAAAGCCCAACTATTTTGGGGACCAGTCCTGGTTATCTTAGCGTACATGTACATCCTACATTTACATGTACCAATCAATCTAGGACTTCACACCTTTTTTCCCAGTGACCAATTTGGGTCAGTAAAACCATTAATTTGCCATTTTTGGTGGCCGACTGAAAAAGTAAATTGAAGATTGCGGGATGGATCAATAAATGCATGATTACATGTAACTCCTTTCTCAACATAGATCCAACTTACTGACATAGCGGCATCAACATTCTCCATGCAATATTTATAAGATCATCCATTTATTGGTTATGGACATCAATCCAAAGTTCTGACAAATTCAGACAAGCAAGAAAACCAAGGACACAGTCCATACTGTACATGTAGAGTAAGAAATTATGTACAGTACAGTTACATGCATGTACCAGTGCTAATGTATGCAAGGTTATAAATAAATCTTTCCCTGTTGGCCCTGCAGGGGAATTGTTTTTTTTTTTTTTTTTTTTTTTTTTTGGGGGGGGGGGGGGGGGGGGCTACTTTTCAAGCTTGCCTGCATTAAAATGACACTCTAAAATGTATTGAACTCTATGTAAATTTACGGGGGTTCTTTTTGGAATTTCGGGGCGAATTCGCCCAGAGCCCCCCGTGTATTTTTTTCACTGTGGCCATGTTAGGCAATGATAATCCAGATTTAAAAGACTTCTCATATTTTGGTGGCCCATAACAAGTTTTGGGTGTGTCCAATCAAAGAAAACATTAAAAAGTCTGTTAAAGGGACTTAGTAACATTGTCCAAATCCTCAAAATAAAATTGTAATTCTAGCGGTTCCTTTATACCTTGTTGTATTCGTATTAACAATAAAATCATGGGACAGCTTTCGGTTTTTCAAATTTCCCTTTCATTACAAAGATATGTATGATTGAAGTATTTAGATAAGAAAATCTCCGGGCGAGATTTTCATCCCTGTACAAAGTGAATGCAGTGAGTTGGTGAATATCACCCAATATCACTTTGCATTTTCGCTCATTACTTGGCCATACATTGTCCATTTGACCTGAAATTTTCACACAATACCCTGAGGACATATGAGATAACAACAGTATACATTGCATCAACCATTCATCAGTTTTTGCACATCTCAACAAAGTTACTAGATCCCTTTAATGTTGGTAGCCCAGACGGGAAAGTAAAATACATGTGCAGTTTTGGTGGCCCAAAGCTCAATTTTACCAGCCCTTGGCCAGAGCACTGCAGTATAAAATGTTAGTGGCCGTATCAGGAAACCAACATTAAGTTATACAATTTCGGTGGTCAAATTTATGAACTCTGACTAGCTACATTTAGTAGTAAGCCCTGCATTCAAGTGCAATATACATGCACTGTACATGAACACATTCACATACTGTATACATGTATGCATTGTGCTGATAATGCACTCCGAGCTATCATTCCTTTTTTAGAATCATGTATGTGCAAGCATATGGGTAAGGGTAAGGACTGTGCATCAAGTTCAACTATTCACCTTCAACACAAAGTTCCTTTCTGTTGTGTAAATTTATGGTAACAAGACCTGCACAGACATCGTCATTCGATCATATGAAGCCAAATTATTATGGAGCAAAAGGCCACAAAACCGCAATTCCACAACCTCAGCTAACCTCGCCAGTTTCCTGGAAATTGTCAGAAATTCTTCCCAGTTCAGCTTCTAATAAACAATTTCTGGAATCAGTTGAATTACAGTCAAGCCGTTATAGAGTGATATAAATCAGGGGGAAATATTTTGTTTTTTCCAAGCACTGCAAGTTATCAAGCTAAGCATTCATAAGCAGAGTGAAACTTGGGTGAGCAATAAAATAATGTTAATACTGGGGGGACAGGGGACGGAACTGTAATTCTAGCTCCTAACCCCAACCCCCCTTATTTTTCAAGGATCATTTCTTTAAAACAAAGACAATTTGATTGTAATTTCTGGGTTACTGATCTACTGTAAATTGAATTTTAAGACAGGGGTTATTTTATAATTATACATACTTTAAACAGCTCTTTTTAGGCTTAGCCTTTATTAATGATTTTCTGAAACTCTTTCGGCAATAAGGGGGGAAGAAAACACCCTGAGCCATTGTACATAAAATTTGTGCTAGTACTTATTGACTGCAAATTACCTGTGATCACCCTACAGATTTACAGGTACATGTACATATGTGCAAAATAAGTTCCTACATGTATCTAGGTCACATTTAGATAAGGGCCCCTGTTGCAATTGATCGTAAAGTTGCAATTAATCGCATGTCAGAAAAATATGCACATTTGAACCAATCAGATCTGTGTATTTTGTCACATGTTTTCTAACTTGCAATTAATCGCAACTTTACAATTGATTGCCACTCTTTGTACAACACCCCATTTGCAATATTTGCAGTTCCATATTATGTAATTTATGTTAACTGGTGGTGGAGGGAATATCACAGAATGTTCCTCTCAGAGGGATTTGAAATGCTATTGAGGGAAGATTATAAGTCCCTGAGACGTGATATGTTGACAGTCATTGTGACGTCATAATAGAACTCTCTCGCTCTCATTGTGACGTCATAATACAATCTCTCTTGCAGCGCGCACCATGCAGTGAATAGTGGGCTCTGCCGTGCAATATAACAAAATATTATGGCAATCCTGTGACTGTGTTGAGCCAATCAATGACTCATATTTTACTAAGTCATATAATATCATTATTTAATTGACCTTGTCATGAATCATAGTTTATGAGCAACTACAAAAGATGGTATAGCAGGGGGTTGCATTACCGAACGGGTTGTATTGCCGGACATGCAAATTCCCATAGGAAAAACGTTCGAATTTTGAAAGTTGAATTTGAAAGTCGGCATTAACGGAGGATAATAAATGGATGTTTAGGAAACATTTTCCACCATTTCCCGAAGAAAATAAGCGTCCTGAGGCGTTATACGCGCGTTTTGCCGCGCACCAGTAGCAGCGCGCATGTCAATGACATTCCCATGCAAAACATTCACGTTCGGTGCGTTCGGTTAATACAACCCACAATTTTGCGTCAGGAAGAGGCTTCTTTTTTGGAAGGGTTTACAAGAAAGTTGATTTGGAGAAAATTGGTAAATTCTTGAAGATATTTGACATCAAATGTGTTCTTTATGAGTTTATGCAGCTGCTCGTATAATTTACACTTTGATTTTATGCATCTAATGTTTGTTTTGTGCTGTCAAACTAACGGTATCCGGTAATAGGACACGATACCATACTAGTACTAGTATTACATCATCATCATTTATCATGTACACAGGTTTGATGTTCTTCAAACTGATTTTAATTTCACATCATGCAAAATACATTGTAGAAGCATTCAATTCTGGTCTTCCAAACAAGCAAGAATATACAAATCCTGCATTCTTTGAAGGATTCAAAAGTTTGTAGTTTCCATAGACAATTAGACATACAATTCCAAATTCACAAACAAATTTCATAATTGGGCAAGTCCAAGATAACGCGCTTGTTACGTATGGGACATTTCAGAGACTTTCACCCCCTAAAAAATAATGTAGAGGGACTTTGATTGTATTGTTTCACCATCCCCATGACTGGTATATGAGAAGTATAACCTTGGTAAAGATGGTGACCTTTGACCATTACAATGATATTTTATCAAATAAAATGTATCGCGTTACGTATGGGACCAGACGAAATAAGATTTTTTTTAAAATAATTTTTAAGTTGAAAACTCTGTGAAATTAATTTAGAGGTCAAGTTGTAAATTCAGTGTGGTAGAGGGTACAGTACTCAAGTTTATTGAGGCAAAGTTTCATTCATTACGAAGAAAGCTTTTCTTGCAGGCTTTAATTAATTTTGGTAAAGACGCGTTACGTATGGGACAGTTACGTACATTGTAAAAGAGTTTCGAGAATTTGCGAGTTAAAAAAATATATATATTATATAATATTTTGTATTTCTTGTAAACCCTTCCAAAAAATGTCTCTTCCCAGCTCAAATTGTTTGAGTTGTATTACCGAACGTGATCGATTATCTCTGTTTCGCATGGGAATGCCATTGACATGCGCACTTTTTTGTTTCAACACCAAAGTTATGATTTACGAAAAATGCCAAAAAAAGTTATTTTTTTCTCAAGATATATCGATTTTTGTTTTCTAATTTTTTGGTTGATTAGTAAGTAATATGTGCTCTTTCATTTGGCATCAGAAATTTCCATCGCCGTGTACGTGTTCTAATTTGTGCGTATCGCCGATATAACGCGCAAAGTTTCAATACTTGTCCATATAGAGCATCAGTTCTTTTAGTCATGCATGCCAAGTCGTGGACAAGCTTCGTTAGAGAATGCCTCAAAATCAAATCCAACTTTCAATTTTAAGATATAATTTCCTTTGTAAATTTGCATGTAAATTTGCAATTCGGTGATACAATAACGTGCTATTTATTTTTTAAATGAAGAAGCCCCGAGCTGAAAACGCCAGATTTATCAGTCTACACACACAGGCGCGCACACACTCACACAATACAGAAATCGGAATGACATTCACCATGTTCACTATCTGACAAATTGCAAATCCAAACCATTCTTTATTTCTCACTTTTTGATAACAAAAAAGGACTTCCTTTTTTAAAAAACAGGAATGTATAAACTTAAAACACGTCATACTAGGCCCCATTGCAAAAAGAGATACAATCGATTGTAAGTTACAATTGATTGTAATGTATGAAGGTGTATTGAAACTTCGCGCACGAAAATTTCGAACTTTTTCAAAGTGTCGTAGGATGTCAATGAAGCATTAAAATACTCCCTCTATTCTGAGGATTCTATGTATCTAAAGCATTTTTGATTTAAACTCACAATTCATGTGATATTGGCCCGATTCCGTAATCATGTCATATCATCAACAATAAATTCTTCACCGAGTACGGTAGTCTTGAAACTTCGCGCTCCATACACTGCACTGCTCTGCACTGCACTGCCATTGACTTAACACACATTCCCGTGTAGCAAACTTTAACACGCATATCAATGGGAGTGAGAAGATGCAACATTTTGCGCGTATTAGCGTTGTCAAGCTTTCTACGGAGATTGCGCGATCCGAAAGTAAATTTGAAAGGAAAGTCGAATAAAGGAGCATTTTGCGCAGCATTTCGATGCCAACACGTCTGTTCTACTGGAAGGATTTTGATTTAATTTCATGATTTTCCATGTCCATTGTTGTGATATACGAAAAAAAACACAAAAAGTTACTTTTTTCTCAAGAAATATCGATCTTTGTTTGCTAATTTTTTGGTTGATAAGTAAGTAATGTGTGCTCTTTCATTTGGCGTCCGATATTTCCGTCGCCGTGTCCGTGCTAGTATTTTTGCTTATCGCTTATAATGATGCGCGAAGTTTGGAGACTTGTCCATAAAAGTTAGAAAATTTGCGCGTTTCAACCAATCAGACAGATTTGTGCATTTTTAGAACACATGATCTGACTTACAATTAATTGTAACTTGTAAAGTTAATGCTAAAGAGTCAAGCTTAAACTCGAAGGCACAGGCAAAGCTAAACTAAGCCAATTTAGATTGACAAAAGGACAGTCAATACACAATGGCCAATGCCAATGAATGGCAATGCAATGGCTTCATGACATTGATCACCACATTACAGCTCATTCACACACAGACTGCAGGGTTGACTCCATTCAGGCAGTGTACAAAAACGATTCCTGCACTCATTTTCACTCAAAACATTCACAATAACTTATAACATGCAGTCATGATGAGCTTTCTAAATATCTGTGACATTGAAATCGGAGTATTTTCTTCATGTACTTACCTCACTAAGGGGTTCCAACTCCTTTCCGATAGGATAAAGCCATTATCTCCACGAATAAAACGTATGAAAATGTATTTTGTTGTTACAGTTCTACGGAATTAGGGGAATCACAACGTATAGTGTACATGTAAATATTAAATTGACTCTTTAGGCTCCTTTGTGGACGTACAACTTAGCGCTATCAGAACGATCTACAGTAAAGCGTTCTATGTATTTAACGACGTATGGCATATGCTTCACTGTACTGTACAGTAGGCACACTGAATACTATAATTACGCATCATGCATGAATGGCTCATTTTACTCCCATTACATTCAGTTCATTACAATTGCATGATTATGATTTCAAATTTGCATGATCTGTAAAGGGAGGTAATCTGGGAGAAAATGCCATCCCCTCCACCAGCCCTCTGCATGCTCGGCCCCTCTTGGTGGTGGTGGCAGGGGTGTCGATCCGTTTTTGAGATTGGGGGGGGCGAAATTTGAAAAATTTTCCAGAGTGACCACTGAGAGAGCTAAAAGCCCCACATTGGCATGCCCGGAAGTTTTATTATGCGCTCATTGAAAGTGTCTTGATGGCTCGCGGAGACCTGACTTTGGGGGGCACCCACATATGGGGACAATAATGGGGGTCCAGGGGTGGAGCCCCCGGAAGCTTTTAGATTTCAGACATTTGCTCCTAGCATGGGTGTTAAAATTGTATAAAATAGTGAACCTACTCATAACGTATTTTTAAAGGGCACAGCGAGGAAAAGACTGAGATGGATCCACGTGATCATGTTTGAGCCATCGATATAGTCTTGGGCATTGGGCTCCCGTGAAACTAAGCAAGGGCGTCAACAATTTCTCAAAAATGTACCGGAGACATTGCGAGGAAGCGAAGCGACCGAGCGGGGGAGGGTGTGGGAGGGGGTGTCCCCCTCCCACAGTAGGGAGCTTTTGTATTTTTGGGCGTGAAATTGTGCGATTTGGTGCACACCTGAGACAGAAATTTCATGCAATATGAAGTATATAGGTATGGAACCAAACATACATAATGACAAAGGGAGGGGGACAATCTGCTCCTTTTTCAAATGTGGGGGGACATGATATTCCAATTTGATTTGCGTTCAGCGCATATGTACCAAGATTATTTTATTTTCTGTGACGGTGTGCTATCTATAGATGAGGGTTTAATAAACTTCGTTTGAGGTGTGCATTTGAGAAATTACGCTGCCCAACACATTTCAAAAGGTGAGTTCCTGCAACCCAAATGAAACTTGCAATATGAGAAACTGTATGCGCGCGAAGCGCTCGGCAAAAAAAAAGATTTACAGTCCTTTTCAAACTTAAAAAAACGGCTATTTTGAAGATTAATTATTGATAAAATTTAATGTGTCTTTCCCCTCTTTGGCATTATATCACTCGATTTTTTTCTTCCTCATTTTCGGAATTATTGGGGGGGGCGAAATGATATGTTCGTCCCCCCCCCCCCCCCAATATTTTCATGGGGGGGGGGGGCGACCGCCCCCCCCCCCCCCCCCCCCAGGATCGACACCCCTGGGTGGTGGTGGTGGCAGTGGTGGTGGTGCGGTGGTGGAAGTGGAGTGGAGGTGGTGGTGGTGGGCAATCCCTGGTGGACCTGGTGGTGGTCGTGGTGGTGGTTGTATAACAGTATTAGTATCAACTTTATAGCCTTGGACAAAATAATTTACTGGACCAAGCACAGTTCAGCTCAATTTTTGATATTCTTTACACTATTTTGTCACTTTTAGTATACATTTTAAGAAAGATAAGTTCATGAAATATCCAAGGAGGCAAAGTTAAGGGTAAGGAGTGGCAATACCACATTTTTATTTATTTTTTTCATTTGACAAAAATATGAATTTTATGAATTATTGCATGGATTTTAACCAGAAAAGGGCATAGTGGAACATTTGTTTATTTTTGTATGTAATTAGTTCTTATCATTTAAAGGTCTGATCAGTTCTTTTGAGGGCATGTTATAATGAGCACATTAATTATTTATGGAGAGTTGCCAAGTGCCAGTAAACTGCCCTAATCAAAGAAGTATTTAAGCCTAAGTGAAGAAGACTTCAATCTATCCTGGTTCACTGCTAAAGCAGGGTTATGCAGAGAGGGTGTGTCCAAAACGCTTAAACATGAGAAGTTTGGAAGTACCAAAGTTATGTCTAGAAGACTTAGGAAAGTTCTCCCCTCCACCACATGTTACCGTCATCTTTACCAGTTCATGGCTCACAAAGCAATCTTTAGAAGAACTGGCTGTCAACATCCACATATTGTTCGCTTTTCATTAAAAGTATTGCACTTTGCATTACAAAAAGTGTGTATAAAACGCATGCCTTTTATGTACATAAAATGAATGGACAAAGTCCATACAATATGCAAAAAAATCGATGTTTTGGGGGTAAAATTTAAGTCAGAAAATATGTGGTATAGGCATCCCTAACATCATTGACTATAATACCCCTTTTGGTATTATTTTGATTATCTCATGTTCCTATTATGACATGTTAATAAATTGATAAAATAACGTAAACACTTTTCAAACATTTATACAACATTTGTGCTTGGTCCAGTCTGTTTATACATAATCATCAGTATGATAAATGAAACGAGGGACGTATATCAACAAATTCAACTTTTGAAACTGAGGACAATAATTATCCAAACTTCATCATTAGAATTTTATTTCGTTGTTTTTTTTTCTTAATTCTCGTATTTGACTTTATTCATTTTTTTGATATTTCACTCAGTTTTAGTAGTCTAAAACAAATAAAAGACATGACAATATGACATATGTTAATTAATAGTACATAACTTGAATCATAATGTAATAAAGTAGGGCCTATAGGTTTACATTTTAATCTTATTTAATATCCATGCTCGTCGTGACCATCTTCCTGGTTTTATTTTTAAACGTGTATTTCATCCCTTTTACATCTGGAAAATGAGTTAGCCCGATTTTCAAAACGGTGATTCTGAGCTAAGATACGACATGCAGCTGCAGAGAGCCCTGGATTGAGGTATTCAAATGCCAAAACAAAAAAAAAACAAGTATTTGACACTTCCAACAAAAATATATAAATTATTTTGAAATCTATTTTAAACTTTTGATCACAATACAAGTTTAAAATAGATTTCATATTAACTACCAATACAGATGAACTTTCATTGTAATATAAATTATTTCAAGGTTCCTAAATATAATTGATGTAACTGATCAAACTTTATGCCTTTAAAAACGAACCGTGAGCAACAATTTTACAAAGAAACTAATGGCTCTCTATAATTGTTAGGTCCACCTTAGAATTTTGTGATCGATGGACACACCCCCCTTTTGACATAATTGATGACTGGCGAGATCATGGATTAGCGCCCCCTGTGTCACGAACTGTATATGGATTTGCATTTATATTTTTACCCTGGGAGAGTTTTTTTTACAAAAAAATGAAATGCACCAAAACTTGTCGACTGACATAGCAGCATGTATATAGACCTACAGCTAACTATGAGAAGTACATTTAGTTCATAATAACAATAACAATAATAGCTTGCATTTCTAAGCATTTTATTATTATAGAATTATTATTATCCTGGTCATTAGGTACAATTCAAACCCGCACAACTACTATGTTGTGTACCATCTCAACCTCGGGGAACATACTAGCCCGAGCTGCTCTATACTATAGTACTAGGGCGCTATACAGGCTATCACCCGAACATAATGTGCCCGTTTTCTACTCCTGGTTAGAGAGCAGCAATGTGGAGTAAATGTCTTGCTGAATGACGTAATCATGCAAGGGCATCGATTGAAGAACAGGGTCACAAGTAACTGTTACAGGTACTACAGATGAAAATTAATATAAATGCTATGTATAACAACTACATGTAAAATAATAATACAATAACATATTTCCTGTATCACGTTTGTTTACAATGGATTGTGTAATAGTATTGCTAGATAATAACATCACGAATGAAGCAACGGTAGAGATAGTTATTGTGCTTTTCATGTTGACACAAGTCATCTTGTATGACAAATGTCATTATGCACAAGGCTTTTATGATATAGGTTGTTTAGAAACACAGCCAAAGTCCACT
>JBAMJV010006305.1:0-13585 GCA_037951105.1 Echinarachnius parma | reverse complement strand
TGTTTTGTTTTGACTTTGTCTCATCACTTCACTCCTGTCGCTGTCGTCTTCGAAATGTACTCGTTTTGGAACAATCTGTTTTTGAGTGGTTCCATTCGGCATCTCTCTTAAGTGAGATCTGTTCCTCCTCAAGATGCTGCCGTTGGGAGTTGCTACTTCGTAGGATCTTGGTTCTGGCCGCACTTTGCTCACTTCGGCTGGAAGCCACGTGTTGTCCTTAGGATCCAGAACTCTGACTTTCTGTCCAACGTGCAGAGGTGGTAATTCTCTAGAATGCACGTCGTGATCGTGTTTCATCTTCTCTTGTCTCTGAAACAGCAGATCAGGCGTAGACGATTGTCTGGTCAGATGGTGACTCGGAAGCGTTGTCCGGATTGGTCTCCCAAAGAGTAACTCTGCAGGTGATGGTAGATTGGAGTCAATTGGTGTGGCACGGAAATGTAGCAGTGCTGTTTGGATGTCTTGGCCAGTTCTTGTGCACTTTGTCATAATCCCTTTGACAGTTTGCACCATGCGTTCGGCGAGTCCGTTGGATCTTGGGTATCGCGGAGATGATGTGATGTGATCTATTGACCATTTCTCGCACATTTCTCTGAATGATTTTCCAACGAATTGTGGACCATTGTCTGATACCAGAGTTGTTGGTGGTCCAAAAAGACTGAAGATGCCACTCAGTATGTTCGCAACCGACATGCTGGATGTATTGTGCAGCTTGCGCACGATAGGATACTTTGAGTGGTAGTCAGTCACCAACAGGTATTCTTCTTTGTTGAAAGTGAACAGGTCAGTTCCAAGCTTCGTCCACGGTGACGTTGGTATGTCGTGAGGTTGCAAAGGTTCTCTTTGCTGCTTGGTTTGATTTTCTTGGCAGGCACAGCAATTCTTGATGACTCGCTCAATGTTATTGTTGATCTTTGGCCAGTACACCGTTTCCCTTGCTAGTCTGCGAGTACGTTCGATCCCTTGGTGGCCCTGATGGAGTTGATTTAGAATGTTTTGTCTGAGTTCTGTGGGAATGATGACTTGATTTCCTTTGAAAAGTACACCATTTGATACTCCGATTTCATCACGGTATGGCCAAAAGGTTCTGACCTCTGTGGGAACTTCCTTTATCGTGTCTGGCCAGCCATTTGTGACGACTTTCCACAGAGCTCTCAGGGTAGGATCTCTCGATGTCTCATGCTGTAGTTCGTCCCTCTTCTTTTGCGCGAAGAATATCAGATCAATGTGCGAATTGATCTCTTCCACATTGACATCGAGTTGAACATCTTGGTTCTTGTCTGGATTGGGCATCCTGCTCAGGGCGTCTGATATGATCATCGATTTGCCTGGCTTGTATCTGACATCAAAATCATATCCTTGGATCTTGATGAGCAGTCTTTGTAGACGAGGTGGTGCACATCTTAGTGGTTTTCTCGTGATCATTTCCAGAGGCTTATGATCAGTCTCGACATCGAACTGGTTTCCAAACAGGTACGTGTGGAAGCGTTGAATTCCAAACACTAGGGCTAGTGTTTCCCTCTCAATGTTGGAGTAGTTTGCCTGGCACGGTGAGAGAGACTTTGATGCAAATGCAACTGGTTTGCCATCTTGCATCAAACATGCTCCAAGACCTTTCATCGATGCGTCGACCTCCAGGGTCGTCTTTTCCTTAGGATTGTAGTATTGCAGACAGGATTCTGCAGAGATTGCTTTCTTGAGTTGATTGAAAGCGTGTTGATGATCGTCTTGCCATGTGAATGGCACATCTCGCTTCAGCAGTTCACGTAGAGGTGATGCCTTTTCCGAGAAGTTGGCGATGTGTGGAGCGAGATAGTTGAGAAGGCCAAGACACTTCTGTAGATCTTCTTTGTCCTGGGGTGTCGGCATGGCATGAATGTCTTCGATCTTCTGTGGATCAGGGCGGATTCCATCTCTGGTATACACGGAGCCGAAGAAGTTGATGCTGTCCGTCTTGATGATGCACTTCTTGCTGTTGAAGACGAGTCCTTCTCTTTGCGCAACTTCCATCAGTCTGTGGAGGTTCTTGTCATGCTCCGCCTCGGTACGTCCAACAACTGCGATGTCATCAGCGATGCAGATGCATCCTTCTGCTTGGCCAACAATGCGGTCCATATGTTGTTGGAACAGATCTTGGCTGACAGACAGTCCGAAAGGAAGACGTGTGTAGCAGTACCTGCCAAACGGGGTACGAAAAGTTGTCAGCTCCTGGGATTCTTTGGATAGGTGAACAGACCAGTATCCAGATTTAGCATCTAGCTTGGAGAAATGCTTTGCTCCAGAGAAGGTTGGATTGAGTTCTTCGAGAGTTGGAATCTTGTGTGGACATCTTTTGAGATTTTGATTCAATCTCCTGGGGTCTAGGCATACCCTCAAGGATCCATCTTTCTTGAGAACTGTCGTAATCGAACTACACCAGTCGGTGTGATGTTCGACTTTTCGGATGATGCCTTGCTTCTCCATCGAATCTAGCTCAGACTTCAGTTTGTCTTTGATGTGGACACTGCACTTCCGTGGTGGATCAATGGTGGGAGCAGCCTCTTCTCTGACATGCAGTGTCGCTTCCCCATGAAAATTACCAATACGGTCAAATTGTTCGGGATACAGTGCTTGCAGGTCCTTGACAGAGTTCAACGGAGGCGGTCCGCTGGTCGGGCTACGGCTCTGGTGGTGCATCTCGTGGATGGTTACAACCTGAAGCTCACTGCACATAGGCAGTCCGATGATCACTGGTCCGGAGACATCGACCACGTAGAACACTTGATCTCTCCACTCGGAGTCTTTGTACTTGCACGTGATTGATAGTGTGCCCACACAATGTATTGGAGAACCGTTATATGCGGTAAGACGTGCAGTGGTTGGGCGAGTTACTGCTTGCCATCTGCTTCCATACATGGCCTTGATCGTTCGTAGAGGGAGTGTGTTTCCACTGGCACCGGTGTCAACCTTTGCGTGCAGGATGTGCTGTCCTGGTTTGCTTGGACAGATGATCCCAATCTTGACGAATGCTTCTCTCTGATGCACAGAGTCAATGCGAGCATCTTCGTCATTTCCCAGTACGATAGTATGGAATTCTTCGAAGTCATCATGCGTTTCTCCTCCTGGCTCTTTGGAGACTTCAGCAACCCTTTGTTTCGCTGGGTGTCTTGGGGGCGTGTTCTGCCTTCGTTGAGGAAAACTGCGATTGCTGCCTTGGCGTCCCCTGCTTTGACTTCGTCCTCGAAATGGTTTTCTATGTTTGGCCTTTCTGCAGCATTTGGCCCAGTGTCCCTTAGAACCGCAGGATTTGCAGGTATCTTTGTAAGCTGGACATTTGCGTGGCGGGTGATTCAGATCACAGTTGCCGCACTTCTTGCGTCCGGCTTGGTTGTGTGATAGGGCATCTACATTGTTCGCTGCAGAGTCGATTGAGCGAAGACATTGTTTGCCTACAGCGATGGCTTCATATTTCCTGCCCTCACCTAGGAGCTCTTCTATCTTGTAGCCTTTGGGCTGGTCTAGCAAATCCTTCTGGAATGCCTCATTAGGTGTGGACGCAATAACTAGCTCTGTGACACGTTCCGAAAGTTCATTTTCAGTAAAGTCACATTCTTTGGCTTTGCTCCGACATCTGTTTACAAATTCGTCGATAGTTTCACCTGAGTGCTGTCGATATCGCATCAGCTCGAGCCTGTGGATGCGGAAGTTCAGCTTGACTTTCAGCTGACCTTCAAGGGTTGACCACAGCAGTGCAGGGTTTTCTTGGTCATCATTAGATAGCCCGGATGCATTTATTCTGCGCAAACCTTCATTTCCTACTGCTATCTTTATTTTAATTGCTTGTTTCTTTGGGTCTTGGACATCATTGTCTTGAAGGCATAACTCCATGCGTTGTTTGAATAGCTTGAATTCTTCTGGCACATCAGTGTTATTCCAATTCATTTCTGGATATCTCGACATGATGCACTTGTGATATTATGACTAATAACAACGAAGAAGAAATGGTATAGTTGCTTGATATCAATATTAAATAGTGCAAATTTACAAAGAGTGTATGACACAAAATCACTAGGTATTTAGTGTACACGATGAAGAAATCAAAATATACGAGCTTGCAATTACATTCACAAAACATGTATATTCCTGTATGACAAACAAATTGATAGTGAATTATCAATTCTGTCTATATTTTACACTCAGTAAGAATAAGATATCAAGGCATATGATATGGTAACTTTCACAAAAATGCATGAAATATAAATGTGTCAAGGCATTCATGAAGAATAACAAATAACAAAGTGGTGCAAAATCGCCCACAGGTAAATATTTCAAATGTCTGAAATTATGTCATTATTTGCATATTACTTAGATACTTAGTCCATTTCCTTCAGCTGGCTTGGATTAGTTTCAGGTTTCAGTCTATATTGTGCCGTGTCTTTGATGATGTCCCTCGACTTCGGTACGGTCTTCGCCGGCATACATAAACAGCAATGTTTATTCGGTTACTCGATCGGCAATCTCACAGCATACGGTAGAGACTCGATCCGTCAGCTATATCCTTCCGCGCGGTGATGATCCCGTTCCGTTGCTAGGCAGTTTTTCACGGCGGTGCGTCGATCTGCGTTGTCGGTGCGTCGGTGCAGTACTGGATGCATGCAGCGAGCTAGCTGGCTAGGCTGTGCGCAGCGTAGACGATCGATGATCGACTGGTACAATGTCTAAATTACGCTAGGCTGGCGTAGCTAGCGTGCGTGTGGAACAGGCTTGGCGTATAATGTCAAAAATGTGTGCCACGAAATCGTCGTAGAAATGCTCTGCATAGCGTTCATATATCGAATGACATGCACAAAATTCTCTCTGATGAGCAGCGATTTGAGAGAAGATAATCAATTAATTCCCACACGATGTTACTTACAGATAACGAGTCATTCAGCCAGTTGATGTACGAGTGTCTGCAGTAGATATGAATGTGTTGTGTGTCCCATTGAATCGGTCCAACTTTGTTTCAGCACAAATCACTCATGTTGATTTTCCTTAACAAAACGTCAGTCCTGTGCTGATTTGGCAGTGAATCTGTATCGCCACTGCGCTGCCACCATGTTGTATTAGTGGACTGGTATGAATAAAGAGATAACAGGCGGTTGTGTAACGATATAACAACAACTTTAATCCAGTAATACAAACAAACGTCCGTGTCCAAACGGCGTCATCTTGCTGCTCATACCGCAGCACTCCTTGCATAGCGTATATGTATAATGTACTTACATATGAATAATATAGTGCGCGTATATAATACAACACAAACCACATCGAGTCCGACAATTGACCGAACTGAAACCAACAGCACATATGGACACAACCCCAGATTGTAGATTTGTTGTTTTGTTTTTTTCGATTTGAGTTTGATCTAGTGACAGTTTGGTGTCGCTTTCGAGAACGAACACTGGATTCAGGCATGGAAAACAGACCGGTACAAGACTGAACAATTCTATCATTCGCCATTACTCAGCTACTCAGCTATGTCGTAAATATCCAGTTTGAAATATTGATATAGCATTTTAAGGAAATTTTACTAACTGTTCCTATGATGGTATCTTTCTAAATATACATTATACATGGAACCTTTAAGCCTACAGTACATCCTGTAGACGATTTGAATCAGATTTCATTCCTACTGTTTCTGGTAGACATTGCACTGTATTGACTCATGGGAGGGTTGCTGAGCACATGGAATCATATGTCACAATGTTGGTTCCACATATGTTTTCTGTCTAGCGTGTTGTAAATTTATCCATTGGGAAATATTCATAGCACTTTTAAGTTTTAGGAGAATGTCACAACTGTTTCCCTCATGGTATTTAAAGATCATTAAAGATGGTTGTGCTGGTGCCTGGGGATGTACATTGTAGATGTTCGTCGGAACATTCCTACATGTAACTAGGCAAGTTTAATTTTGTAGGCACTCCATAACACTGAACCAGTGTGTATTTCATACCATGCACAAGCTGTTTGCAAGGTGGCACTACGTGTCTGATTTACAAAACAGATCAACCTTTAAAGGGATCTAGTAAGATTGTAAACATTGTTAAAAATCACCCTGGGCCCCTGTGTATTGTTCACAGCGAAGTTCCAGAGAGTGAATTTTGTTCTTTTCTTTCCCCCCTTTTTTTTTTGGGGGGGGGGGGGATACTTGTCAAGCTTGCCTGCATTATAATACCACAGTGTCATTTGTATTTTGGGGGCTAAATCACCATTGGCCTCCAATTAATTTGTATTCAAGTACTAGTAAAATCTTTGTAAGCATTGATAATAAGGTACAACAGAACTCAAAGTAAAACAGACATATTTCAAAAGTATATCTGACTTAAAGTGATCCATTAACTTTGAGTTCAACCAACATCACTCAAGTGGAGCTTACTCAAGTGGAGCTTTCTCACTTTTAATGAACCTTGTTGATATTTAAGATAAATATTAAAGTGTCAATAGATACAGACGCTTTCCAACCATAGTCAATAGTCAAGTTTGGATACTTCATGTGAACTATTTTCACTCGCTATTTTCACTGTGTACAAATTATTTCTTTTCTATGAAAATCTCACATGTCATTCTCAAGAATCTTACAATATAATTGGTATGATACATGTAGTAAGTCTCAAATATTACTTCTGGGAAATAATATAAATTTTCGGGACCAGTCACCAATGGATTAATTATTGATCAAATGAATCAATAATGTGTGAGGCGTCCGTCAATCTACCACAAATATGCAACAGAAGCAGATAGCTGCATGAACTTTGTACCATACAAATAAACCATGCAATCCATGCATTTCAGCACCTCCCATGTTTTAGTGGTTCAATTTTGATCTCAGTATCTGACTATCTGGTCTTCTTTCTTTTGTTTAACTTGTCATGCCAGAATGTCATCAATTATCATACACAGCCAAACTTGTTTTAGCTGCTACATGTACCTGTGTTTTGCAGCCAACCTGCCTATAGTGGCCATCATATGTGATCCCCTACAGAGACAAACATTGTTATAGAACTTCTCTATAGAGGTCACTTGTCTTCAGTGGTCACTTTTCTCCTTTCCCCTAGGTAGTCATATCATGTAGTAAAAAATGTGTATATATTATACACATTTTTTACTGTATATTTTATATGTATATTGTATGTTTTTGAGGCTATGAACATAATTATTGCATGTCATTCACAAGAAAATTGTTCATACCAAAGAGTTGAATTAACCAGTTCCCTTTGAGATTCTAGAATCAGATTACTTTGTACATTGCCGCACTAGTTTCCCGTACGGAAGTTCAGTAAGTAGTATGTATCAGGTACAATATTTAGACATTTGTACAAATCACTCAACTGAAACAACAATGACTGTAGCAATAGTTAGTATTCATTCATGAGACAAATGAATGAAAGGCCTGACAAATGAAATGTAAATATTGTCATGCTTCATTGTGTGGTGTGGAACCCTACGGCTTCTGTTTTCATGAACCTCAGACCACTTCCCACCCATTTGCACTATGCATGCATACCCACAGTGTAAAAGCTAACACACTTGACTATAAATAACCATATTATAAAGAGTGCAATATTTACTACACCCTGTCCAATAATTGATCATGTAGAAGTGAGAAAGATGGAAGAAGCAATCTTATAATAGTTTTTTACTAACTCTGCATTATTAATTGTTTTGTAACCTGAATACACTGTACTCGTACATATAGCACAGGGTGGTTTTAGTTTTTTTAAGAAGAGTTATTATGCCAAATGTTAATACTGTTTTATTAAGTAGAAAGAATACCAGAGTCAGTTGAAGTTGCTAATTTAAATGAAATCAACCCATTGTGTATGATTTGTCTTGTAACTAGATCTATAGGAATTGTGAAATCTAGTAGGCAACAGGTTAAAAGAAGGTACATTTTAATTGTATCATATTTTACTTTTAAATCAAATATCTAAGAAACTGACCAGAAATATAAAATTATAATATATTTTATAATTAAATTTATAATTTCAAGATCCCAAAAGGCTTACATGTAGGTAGTTAGGTTGGTTTAAATAATTTTATAACATACATTTAACAACTTGCTAAATAATCATTGTTTATTAATGTTCACAATGAAAACATAAACAATAGCTAATAAAAAAAACAGACAACTCACACAACTTAACTAGCACAAGGTGAATATTCAATAATCAGAACTTCATAACTACAGGCAGTCACAACAATACACGATGTTGTGTTCTTAGTGAGATAACTTTTCACTGGTAGCGGCAACAGTGATATTTAATGGTACCAGCAGATGAGCAATAAATGCATGTAATTCTGTTTCAAAGGCTAAAATACAAAGAAATATAATACTCCTCTCCCACACAATACCAGGTAAAATTATTATCCTAATGATTCTTAAAAAATAAAAGTTCTACACTAGGTACTTGTAAACTTGTTGCGAATTAAAAAGTAAAAAAACAAACACCAAAGTTCAACATGAGTACATGAAACAACCTACAGGAAATAAGGGAGTTCAATGGAACAGAGCAAAGGGGCCTATCCGGAAACATTTCACAGAAAACTTACCATATTATTAACCTGTTCCTCTCTAGATTTTGCAATCCCCATCCAACCAAAAAAATACACGGGGGCGACGGGCGATTCGCCCCCGAAACCTTTGAAATCGCCCCTGTGAGCCACGGCACGGGGGCGGAATTTTATTATATTTTTAATTAATTAATCTTTTTTTTTTTTTTTTAATGATCGAAAAGCGCCAGAAACGTACCAAACATGGCATAATCGGATAGGTCACAACATGGTGAATATTGATAATCATTTATTAGACCCTTGAGCAGTGAAAACGATGTTAAAAAAAATAAGAGCCCTCGTGAACATGTTCACGAGGGCGTTTTTCCCCCTCCAAATTTTCAAAATAGCCCTCGTGAAAAAAAAAGTATTTTTTGGGTTGTCCCCATCTATAGTTTATACATAACCCACTAGATTTGTGTTACAGATAATGAGGTAATGCTAGAAATCAGTTTAGTTTAATTGGTGGCTATAGGCAGGGCTCCACACTTACCTTTTTTGTCAGTGGCCTGGTCGGGCCAGTGAAATAATTTATTCCCCTTTTCTGGTAGCCCAAAATAAAAAATTACTGGCCCGAAAATTGTATTTCATGAGTAAACTTTTTACTATTCAAAATATCACTCTTTCCTAGTCAAACCTGTCATTATCTGATGAAGCATGACATGGAAGAATACAAGATTTTTCTAATTTTGTCAGTGTCTGGTTGAAAATCTGATTGCCCGATCGGGCCACCAAAATATGACTTTTATACATTTTCGCTGGCCCGTAGTGCAATTTCACTGGCCCCGGGCCAGCGGGCCAGTGCGAGTGTCAAGCCCTGCTAAAGGGTAAGTAAAATCTGAGCTTATCAAGAGTTGATGACCCAACACTGGAATTGGGTTTGCCCAAAACAAAATAGGAATACATACAACTAAAAGTTTCAAACACAAAATAAAAACATACAATGTAATATGTAGTGTACATGTACCATTTCACAACGTATGGTGATCAGACCTGTCTAAATCATTGTAGTCTGCTGTCAACGACAATTCTGTTTGCTCTGAAAATTTTTACCTTTTTTCTGTCATTATACAGACAAATTACACAGTGAAAAAGAAAATATAAAGCAGGGAATACTATGTTTTTACATAATAGCAATATATGGCAATTAGCTCTTTCTGATATTAGGAGCTCCTGATCAGTATTTAGAGGCTCTTGATCAATTTGGGGCTATTTTTCAATATTTATGGGCTCTTTTTATATTGCTGGGGCTAAATTGCTCTAAAGACTATACTCCCTGATTTTGTTTTCACTATCAGACTTTACATACCTTGTACTCCTCCTCAGCACTGCGAGGGTTGACTTCATACTCCGGCAAGAACATGGCCTCGCTCTGCGGGACAGGCCACGTGGTGCGGGAAGCCACATAAGGGTCTGTCAGTGAGACTACACTCCTCCGCCTCCGAGATGTGCGCGACCATACTCGCTGGAAGCTGTGGTCGCTGGAACTTCTGCTTGGAATCTGAGGAGAACGGGAACAAAATAAATAAAACATTACTGAATGTTTAGTGGTTGACATATCACAATGACCTAACATGGTGTGGGAATCTAAGGAGAACAGGACAAAAATAAAGCATGACAGAAAATGTTGTCCTTGTATCACACTGACCAGAACACATTGTGGTCTGCTCTCTCGGGGGGGGGGGGGGGGGGGGGGGTGTCACTCCATACATACTGGCTATGCCCCTTTGCCAAAAGCGTCAAAGGGTATGTACGCAGTAAGCCTCTTGACTAGCAGGGTGATGTCATGCAGGGTTTTTTTTTTCATGCACTCAATGTCGTGTGCACACTTTTGTAGAGAATGCCCTGCAGTCATCATAAATATTTCATAAGAGATTTTGAAGGAATGTTATCCCATGCTTCTTGTCTCTTAGCATCCTGCAAGTCAAGGGTACAACATCTGTCTTTTTCATCATGATAAGTATTTTATTTTAAACAAATGTATGACAGAAAATGCAGTACACACCCACCCCTGCAAGTCAAGGAGTTGAATGCATATATATGCTGCATTGGTACACACCTTAGTACAGACTCTTACAGACTTTACCATAATGTTGTGTGTTGTAGCCTGTAGACATTGCTTAGAGTCTGACAATGCATGGCTAGCATGCAATTGTTGGTCATAGTACTGGAGTTTGCAGAGTATACTTACTCAAATTGTTATTTAATATTTGTAGATAGATCTATAATATCGTGGCAAGTTTTAAAAATACACCCAAATAAATAGTTCATATGTAACATATTTCTAAATGTAGCTAGACGTTATTTCCCAATTCATTTACATGATTTGATTCACTCAAAAGTGCAATCAAAATGTTAACAATTTCAATTCCTAAAATATTATTGTAAACTGTCATTGTCAATGACAATGTCATTCAATCATCAAGCGAAACAATACAAATTACAATCTCACAACCTTTATTTGTGACCATTATTACTTTTAATCAAGTAGATAACAGTTGAACATATCAAACTAAATATGGTTGATAGTCAGACGATCAATTACATTAAGGCCTTAGAGTTAGATTAGTTTCGGACTTTTGATAAACTAATTTGGAATAGCATTCTACAGCACGCAGTACGCAGCAAGAGGCAGAGCAGCGGAGGCTGATACGCAAGCACGCCGTGTTCTACCGGCCTAAGATCTTATCAAGCAGGGTAAACAAACCACTCCCCAGCTGCTGCACAATTTGTGCTTCTGGAAACGTATCAATTTTCGTGAAATACGGCATTTTCTTCTTACCGAACGTTGTGACTGTGAAGCAGAAGATTGCCTTCGTTGGTTCCTTGAATGTTTTACTCCCATCCTGGGTTGTCAAGGTGTAATTCCTGCATGATCAAAGAAAATTTGCTGGGCATAGATCAGCTGGCACAAAAGAGCGAGGGAAAGACGATGATGCATAATGCGCGCGATACACGTGTGATAGATAATGCTCTGAATATGCATGACGTGCATGCAATGATGTTCCAATTGCGTAAGGGTGTCATCGGTACCGGTATGCATACCGTACGTGTGCGCAAAAGTAGGGGCAATACTATTATACAAATAATACACGGTCTTGAGTGTGTTGTGTAAATGCATTGCACTCGAGGCTATGTTAGCTGTACGTTGTGCACGAGGCGAAGCCGAGTGCGCATGCGCACAGCTAACATAGCCGAGAGTCGATGCATTTACATGACGGCACGATAACAAGGCCGTAGTATTATTTGTTTTATAAAACAGGCTCAACCACGGATTGTTTTATTTTGCTAGATTATTGAAAACAGGCTCTCCACAATTAGTAACCAAGTCTATCTACTCTCTAGAGTGTGAATTTATTAGGAATTTACCAAATTAATCATCACTAGAGTGCACTCGCTTCACTGAATTTGACTAGCTGCAGCTCAGCAGATCAAATGCAGTCGCCGAAAATCCGAAAATTTTCCCGTTAAAAAAAGTGAGAATTATCAAAGAATTGTATGCATTTCCATTCCAAAACTTCCCAATATCAAACCACATACCATATAATTTACGAATCTGCTAAGATTTATTTACTACAGAACACATTATTTACAGAACGAAGCATTTTCCATCTTTTTTTTAATCACTTTCGCAAGTTTGACTTCGTAGAACTATGTCAACAAGCATTATGACGTCACAGCCGTGCAAATATCGCGCAACAAAAAGTGACAACACATGTGTGTTACGCTTTTTCTTGTTTGTTTGTTGAAATTTAATGAATAGTCACGTGACGGGATTTAACCAATCACGTTACTGAATTTACCAGAGCCGTTTTATAAAGGGGCTGCATCATCCCCCTTTCCCCCCCCCCCCCCCCCCCCGAACAAAAATGATATGGCTAAAAATAAATGATATAATTTAATAATTAGGAGTTACCCAATGTGCTTTCATGACTGATAAACACTGTTTTTAAGAAAGTTTCCAAAAGTTCTTCAGAGGTTCACCCCGGCCATCGTCAGCTCCTTCGACCTGCATGCATGTACAGGAATATCATGGGGCAGTCTGCTCCCCTGACAGCCTTCTAGAATCAAATAAAAGGAACACACATATTGAAAAAGGAAGCCATGATGAGCGGACGGGTAGCCCCCCCCCCCCCCCCCTCCTCACCCCCCCCCCCCCCTCCCCCAAGACCAACTCACAGACTGCCTTATCACCCCCTATCACCCCCACTTGAAAATAATAAACAAAGCATGCATACAAAATATGTCAATATCAGACTGAAGCAATCTTGCAACTCCAGACTTGTATGACTGACATTAAGAATTGGTCAGCTCATAATGGTCTTAAACTCAATGAGGATAAGACTGAGGTTCTTCAGGCAGTGTGGTAGGATCGATAGTATTTCATTTGGTAGCACTTTGAAACAAACTGTTGACTCTGCCACAAACCTTGGTGTGAGACTGGACAAGCATCTGACACTGTCGACTCATGTGAATCAAATATGCAAAGCAGCTTCATTTGCCTTGCACAAGATTGGGACAATTCGTCCCTTTCTTTCTAAAAAGTCGACAGAGATACTTGTCCATGTGAGCATGGATGTCCCGCCTTGATTTTTGTAACATATCTTGTATGGTCTTGCCTATAACAATGAAATTTCAAAAGTTGCAACGAATACAAAACTCTGCGGCTAGGTTGGTTACTCGCACTCGACTTAATGAGCATATAAGTCCAGTTCTTACTTTAAGATTTTAATATTGGTGTTCATGTGCTTGCAAGAATTAGACCCTGCTTATTTACAACAGTTAATAACAAAATATTGTCCAGCAAGAAACCTTCGCTCTCAGTCAAAATTTCTTTTAGCCACCCCCATAAATTATGGGGGTGGCTAAAAGAAATTTTGACTGAGAGCGAAGGTTTCTTGCTGGACAATATTAATATCACACATTTTTACGGTGCAAGATCTTTCCAACTGGCAGCCGCAGAGTTATTGAATAAATTACCGAGGCATCTCAAGCAGGTTGATACAGTATATAG